>SRLM01002838.1:35549-52073 GCA_015708895.1 Populus ilicifolia
TGTATGGTATAACCGACACCTGAGCTATGAAAGGAACTTGATTTGTTGTTAACATAAGTTATAATCATGAATGCTTGACGAAATTTACAAGTATTAGCATTAATTGAATAAGATGACTAATGTAATCATGTTAACAATCTATAATCTGATTGGAACCTCCTTTATGTGTGGTTTCCAATTGAACAATAAGAGTTTATACTATACTTGTTTGAAATACCATTAGTGGAACCTCTAACCTTGACATTTGTTATTATCATTGTTTAATCTTTACTTTAATATTCTATCTCCAAGTTCTCATCATCATCATCATCTTCTTCTCTTTCTTTATTAATATTATTATTGTTATTATTGTTGTTGTTGTTATTTATAATTTGTACAATAACCCCCCTGTGGTTCGACCCCGGTCTTGCCGGGTTATTTATTACTTCGACACTCCTGCACTTGGGAGAAGACATCAATCTCTTTGTCGTGTCACTTACCTATGTTTAAGAATTTAGACTATAAAGATATATTGTTTTTCTTACTAAAAAAACTAATGAAATTTTTTTAAAAAAAATATTGCATTTGCAAGCATGCTCAGATCAAATTAAGCAAACTAACTTTTGCATATATATGAAAAGCTTAGTTTTCCAAAAGAGTTTGAAGAAAACAATATCAATCTAGTGAAACATCCTTACATATAGAGATTTGCACTTTGCTTATGTGATCAATTTTGTGGCAATATATAATCAATGTTCGCAACCCATATTATGAGGTTACATGTTTTAAATTAATTCACACAATTTCTTTTTTTTTTTGGTTTGCTTAGGCAACAATTATGGCCCTTATAGGAAAATCTTCACAATCATTAAAAAGGTCAAGAAAATAATTAATATGAAATGGATGTTAATAAAAATATACATGCCTTATAATTCTCTTTGATGATAGAAACTATAAAAGAATTCAAGTTCACATTATTCATACAATATATGATGTATTCAACAAAATAATAAAAGAATTCCTTGAGCATTTTAAGTTTGATTATGATCATATATTTGTATGCAATTATACATAAATGTACTAATGCATTCTTTTAATCTCTCATGAAATTATGCTAACACTTTCAAAATGTTAAGTACAATTAAAAAAGTATTAGAAATGTCCTTAAGCTAGAAAAAGAATATGAAAGAAAAGTGAAACTTAAAGAGATAATTCAATTTTTATCTATAAGAGACACTTAGCTTTTTTATTTAAGATATCATAAAATCTTACTTTAACTTGCTAACAAAAGGCAAGAGAAGTTGATATTATAATTGAGATGGAAAAGCAACCATAAGGAAAAAAAATAATTGGATTTATAAATCAAGTCTTTTGTTTATTTATCTTTATAATAAATTCTTTTTGAAAGAAAATTATTGATTATGTAGAAAATATCAAGTTAAAAGCTTAAAAAGAAAAAAAAAAGTAGGAGTATTATTAAAAAAACAGTCATTCCTAAGCCAATAAAAAAAGATATACCTATAAAGGAGCAAAGATCTCCCCAAAAATCAAATTCCAAAATCTAAGGTGAATGTATTAACTCACTCATTGTTGAGACTAACTCTACGAATATAGTGATTGATGTCTAGGTTTCAAGTCTAGTTAAAGACTCTAACTCCCAATAACCTAAAAAAGAAAAAATGGTTGCATAGAAAATCATTTTTATAACTAGCCCAAGTAAAAAACGACCTCTTATCTTTTAAAACAAGAATGTAGCAAAAACACTTATCAAACAAGGTATATATTTTAAAACTTCATTATAACCAGAAAAATAACAATTAAGCTTTCATTATAAAGATTAAAAAGTGAAAAATAAGATGTCAATGAAGAATAAAAAAAGAAGAGGGTAAAGATGATTTTTAGAGTGAAGAGTTTTAGTATTGAGAAATCATTTGAAAAAGATTAAAGATCCAATAATAAAGATATATTAGAAAAAGGATGAAGAATGTAACAGAAAAAAATGTAATAAAAAGGAAGTAGATGAGCTTTTAGTAGAGAATTATAGATAAAAACTAATTTTTAGTAGAGAATTATAGATAAAAACTAATTGAAAGAAGCAAATTAAAACTAAAAGAAGAAAGCACCCAAGATTTTTAATGGTATTGTTAAATAAAATTCTCTTTAATACTTTGTAGATATCATTTGAAATATCATAAAAGATGTCCTAAAACAAATTTACTTATATTATGAAGGTCTAAATGAACATAGAACCTTTAAAAGAAAACCAAGCTTGCTAATGGAAGGTAGAATCTCTTCACATACCTTGTAGTAACAATTGAATAGCATACATTATTTCTATATAAATTATATCTAAAGAAAAAACAATCCCAATAAAAATATAATAATAGAATATAAAAGAAGATTACTAAAAAAGAAAGCACCCATTTTAATATAAAGATATAAGTCAATTACCTTTTTTTTAATTTTATATTAGAAAGAGAACTTAACTTGATTATAATTGTTAAAAGATTATTGATCAATTTCTTATAAAGTTTGGTATTACTAGTTTCGTTATTAGTATTTATTAGTATTGAAGATTTTATTGATATAAGGTTAAAAGACATTAACAATACTCTTGTAATATAGAGTCAATTCTTTTGAATTTGTCTAGTATATGATTTTAAGAAACAAATTCTAATGTGATTTTTCTTCATTATAAATCCAACAAAGAGGGCTTATGAGGAACAAATTCAGAGGTTATCAAGAGTGGCTCATCCTATTTTCTTTTATAGTGGAAGACTCGGTCTAAATTATTGAATTTTTTTTATTCCATTTAAATCAATAATAGTGGAAGAAAAAGGGTAAGTGTAGTACAATGGATGACAATATAATAATGTGTGTATATATATATATTTTATCATTACCTTAGTTTCTATTAACATCAATAATTTTTTAAATACCAGTGCACTTTAAATCTTTCTGACTGTAATGTTAATTAACAATAAATGTAAAAAAAAATTAGATAATATCAATAGAAAATTAAGTTAGAAACAAAAAAATATATATTTTGACCTAATCAATATTTTTCAATTAAAAAAACATGACACGATTCTATATTTCAATATGTTTATTTCTTGGATTTCAAACTTTTATTTATTAATATCTTGCTTAAAAGGTATTGACCTAATATATAAATTTAATGAGAGTTTGTTTATATGAATAGATTAATGGAAGTTGAATGATGAATATCTTGCTTTGTGGAATTTGTAAATTATTTTTCTATTTTAACACTTTGATTACTAGGAACTAGTAATAAGTTGGTTAGGGGGGTGTGATTAATACTTAAAAGTGCATTTTTATCAAGATTTTATATCATTATTTTGCACTTGAAGTATCATTAACTCCTTAACTAAAACATGTTTTATAATAATATATCTAATAATATAAGATACCTTTAATTTCTGGTAAATATTAATTTTAAATGCAAGCTAATCACATAAATGAAAGGATTGATTGATGACTTTAAAAACTGAAATTAAAAGGATAAAGAAATTGTCAAACTTGGAAAAGAGATGCTGGTGCAGTCCAAACTAGAACACTATTCGGTAATTGGGTTATACCTAGAGCTATAGATCTTGAATTTAGGTCTATTTTATATGAATAGAAAAATAAGAAATAGGCCTACAACTTTCATAAGAGCCCAAGATTTAGCCTACAACTTTCATGAGAGCCCAAGATTTAAAAAAACTATTTTCAAGTCTAAATTATAGCAATAATGAAGAAGTCTGAATCTGTCATGTAGCTTAAACATTATTCAGTGTTTAGCCCATATTTGGAGTTCTAAAAGTCTAAATGACCTCAATTGTTTTTTTTTGAAAAGATGAGACAATTTCCTAGAACTTTCATGTTTTTAAGTTATTTCAATCTGATGTTATCAATGACGTTTTGAGTAGACAACGGAAGATAAAGATTGTCACCAAATCAAAAGTTGGTCACCAACTCATTAATTAGTCATCAAATCAATAGTTTCCAATTATGGCCTATGCAAGAAGGTATTTATCGTGCGTTTAGGCATCTTGATTTCTAGATTAAGATCATGCTATTATTTTCTCTCTTTGTATTACTTATGTTTTGCTTTTATTAATATCAAGTTTATGCCTTTTATTTCCTTTTCTTTGCTTTCATTAACTTTTATCTTATTTATGTTTTTATTTTTTTTCTTTCATTAGATTTAGTTAAGTTTTTTATGTCAAGGAGAAATGATTACTCTAATGGTGTAAGAGTAAGTATAGTGTAAACTTAACATGGACCTTAATGTTTGATACTAACATGTTTTGTATTTGTTATCTTCATTTTTAATACTTTGTTTGTTAAATGGTTGATCTAGATTTATGTTATATAATACTTGGTATAACAAGTACCTATCACTTTAATAACTTATACTATATGGTATACCCGACATCTGAGTTATAAAAGGAACTTGATTTGTTGTTTACATAGTTATAATCATGAATGCCTAACAACATTTACAAGTATTAACATTATTTGAATAAAATAACTAATGTAATTATATTAATAATTTGTAACCTGCGTGTTATCTCCTTTATGTGTGGTTTCCAATTGAATAATAAGAGTTTATACGATATTTGTTTGGCATACCATTAGGAGATCCTCTAATCTTGACATTTGTTGTTATAATTGTTTAATCCATATGTTAATCTTTCATCCTAAAGTTCTCATCAACATCTTCTTCTTCTTCTTCTTCTTCTTTTTTATTACTACTACTACAACAACAACAACAACTACTACTACTAATACTACTATTACTGCTGCTATTATTATTGTTGTTGTTGTTGTTGTTGTTATTGTTATCATTATTACTATTATTGTTGTTATTGTTGTTGTTGTTGTTGTATTATTGTCATTAATAATTTATACAATTAACCTCCTTGTGGTTCGACTCCGGTTTTGTTGTGTTATTTATTACTTCGATATCCCTACACTTGAAAGAAGACATTAATTTTTTGGTTGTATCAGAGATCTTTCATTAAAAGATACCTAATTAAAATTTTCTCTCTATTCTTTATTCTATTTATACATCTTCTTTGAATTTTTTTTGTATTTCTTTTTTTTCTTTTTTCTTTTTACATTTTCATAACCAACTATGAAAATTAACTTATGTACAATTAATGGTTCTAATATGAAAAGGGGGTAGAGATGAAAATTAACTCTTTTTATTAGAAATTAAGATTCATAATTTATTTTGATTTACTTTTTAAGAGGTTATTCAAGTTTCATGACCCGAGTCGCAAGTTAACCTGAGTTGAATGAAGTCATTCTTGTGTTTTTTTGTTAATTGATTTTTTTTCTAATTCTATCCTTACATATTATGTTAACTGGGAATCAAACTTCATAATTTATTTTGATTTACTTTCATTGGAATTATCTGGCTTTTATGATCTGGATCGAGGATTTGGCTGATTAACTCATACATTTTATTTTTTAATTGATTTCTTTCATTTTTTTCAGCATAAGGTTAATTGAAAATTGAGTTTCATAACTTGTTTTAATTTTTTTTATATGGCAGGTTAATCCAGGTTACCCAAACAAATCCAATATATTATTGTCTTAGTATTTTTAAGATGATGTCATCTTGAATCTTTTTATGTCAAATTATTTTTTTATTGGTCATTCAAATTACTTCAGCACTTGTCAAGTTAGCTAGGTTATATTAGGTTAACCCCCATGCATTTTAATTTTTTTCTACTAAAAAAATATTAGCAACACCTAAATGTATCCTTTTGTGTTAAAAACATTTAATCAAATGCACAATGTAGTACAGGTCAACAATCTTGTAAGATATAAAAACTTGTTTCTTGTCAATAAAATAAAAATCAACAACAAGTTCTCAACCTATGATTTAAGAGTTACGTAAAGTTTGAGTTTAAAAAATGAAAGTGAATCATGCCTAACCTAGACTAAGGATATGCAAGGCCTAATCAAACTTTGATAAAATTTGAATAAGGTTAGTTGTAGGCCATTTAAAATTTGAGATCTGAAGTTGAGTTTTGGTAGGATCAAAGATCAGGTCAGGACTTAGTCTTAAATACTTAAACGTTGTGACAAAGATATGATTTTGTGCACTTAAAAGTTAAGCCAAGATTAATTATAAGTGGCATCAAACAAACATGTTTGGATCAGTCCATAATATCCAAGGTCAAGTCAAGACCAGGTATAAATTTTTTATAAGCCTATATTACACTAGGTCTCAAGTCAAGAAGTTCAAGGTAACTGGAAGACCAAGTCTAGACTAATCCAAGGATCAATCTGGGAATATATCCAAAATGCTAGGGGTCAAGCCAAAACTAGTTTGGGTTGTTATGGGCTAGGATGTATAGGACTAGTTTAGCGTATATGATGAACAAGGCAGGAACAAGTTTGAGACATTTAGGAGTCAAATCAAGACTTAGTCTAAGGTACTTGAGAATTATGTTATGTGTAAGTTTAACATAATTTGAGTTTGAACAAAGTCAAACTCATGAAATTCAAGACACCAAAAGGTAATCTAGGTTCAGATTTAAAGCACTTTACATTAAAAGTAGATTGGTTCCATGATATTTAAGACTAGGTAATGGCTAAATTTAAGGTTGCCAATAAGATAAGATTAGATTTAGACACTCAAAGTTAGGGGTAAGGTGCAGTTGGATAAATATTAGATTTAAATATTAGATTTAAGTTATGGTGAGTCTAAAGTAATATATTCGGAGAATAATTTAGTATTGTGTAAAGAAAGAATTAAACCCCGGAGAATAATTTAGTATTGTGTAAAGAAAGAATTAAACCCCAATCTTCAAATAGAAGCATTAGTTTTGATGATATGAGTATTTCATTAAAATTAAGTGTGTTTTCTAATAAAAAAATATCAAATCAAACAAGTTTTTGTTATTAAATTCAACCAAAAAATAGCATAAAAGCAAAATTATAGCAAACGGCCTCTAAGCTGCGAATTAAGTGATTGTCAATAAAAGGACTAATTCCAACATTGTAAAAATAAAATAAAATGGACTAAATGCATAGAAGGGAATTTTATAACATGATTTATGATAGTCTCATTATGGGAGAATGGAGAGGAGGAACAATTAGAAAGCAAAGGAAAGGAAACAAGTAAAGTGTCGTAAATCATTGATATCAGCGACAATAAATAAAATCAGGTGAAATCCTTTGTGGCGTTCTGTAGAGCTAAAACCCATCCCGACCATGCACTTAAAGCCAAGCAACTGCAGTCACAACTCAAGTACACTTGTCAACGTATCGCAGCAGTCAATAACACCACATAAGATCCCTTCTTTCCACCTCGGATTTTTTTTTTCTTTTTCAAGTTTCCTAAGTTTGACTGCGTCATTTTTCATAAAAGTCAACATGAAGGTTTCAAATTTGTACTTCTGGTTCCCTGGCTTTGACCACCCCCTCCTGCTTACTTCAAACTTCAACCCTTTTGTTCTAGTCTCATGGAGACTATGGTTATTCTCATCATCTTTATCTTTGTTTTTTATATTTTTTATTTCAAATTTTAATATACTAATGTCTAAAATAAATTAAAAAATATTATTTATTTTTAATTAAAAAACCATCACTATCATAATACACTATCTAATCAACTGAGTCAATGGGGTTATTCAAGAATCAATACCACCTTGGTAATTATGAAGCTTAAATCAGTTGGTAATTTTTTCTTATGTTAATAATATAGGGAATTTCAAACTCAAAACTCTTCAGAGAGCTCATCGGCTTCTACAGAACTGTCCAATCCAACGGCTTAATCAAGCGGTAATAAGATGGGGTTTGACGGCCTCTGCAGTATATATGTGAAAGCAGAAATATGTGATTGCTTACCATTTATAAATGCAGAAATACCATAGCCTATAAACATCAATACATCAGACAAATAATGATAATATGCACATCAAACATTAAAATCACACATGGACCTGCCCACATTGTATATATCAGTACTTTTAATTTCCCAGCACCTTACCGCTCATTGTCACATCAGTTGGAATACAAATTCCTCCTACATTCTATCAAAATGTTCTTAACAACAAAGTTTTATTAATTCCAACAAAACAGACTTGACATACTTGTAAAGGAAAAGGAAAGAAAAAAACGTGCATGCATGTAAGAAACTATTTGATTTTGCTCTATTTTGACGTGGCTAATTTCCAGCCAAGGAGACTGAGGCAGTTCTCAGGGCAAGGAATTCTACTCACGATAACAGGGGCATGGCTCATTGGGATAGCACAACGTGAGCCACCCCAGGCATGACCAGAGATGAAACTCTGCCCTCGGCTGAGGAGGAGAACAATTCAGGTAGACAGATGCTCAACACAAATATTGATGAATATTAAAGCTGTCTGGTTTATGATTTAGAGGACAACCACAATTTATAAGATTCAGCAAAAATAGAAGGTAAGGAAACTGACATTTCAGTACATGCCATCAACTTAATCAGATAGGCAGGAGTACAACCAGTTCAGTCAATTATACAGAGGCTGATGCTCAAAGATATCGATGTATGCATATGTGTACATATTTAAGTTCATTTGGAGCTTTGTACTTGAGAAATAAACACACCAGAACACAAGCTCTTGGCCGGAAGAGGAAAGGTATTATTCAACATCACCCCTCTCCGGGACAAGAGAATTGTCATCATCTTGTCCAATGACGAAAGGGAGGAATTGAGTGTATTATTAACAACATGACACATTACAACAAACTAAAACTGTGATTTTATTCATCTGTGCAAGCTGTAGATTTTCTCACCTTTGCAAAGCTTTTATGGTAACCAAACATATAAATGACAATCAGACTATGACGGAAGAAAACGACACAAAGCCATGAAACAAATTAAAAATAAAAGGAAAAGTTATCAGCACCTCCTAAAACTGTATCTATGGATCTAAATTAAAACCCAAATTTATCCCAAAAGGGAAGGCAGCGATTACCAGATGTCCAGATTCCCATCTCCTCAACAAAGCCATGATCCAACAGCGCAGATTGATACCCTACACGTGGTTGGTGACTGATTCCATATATTACTCGTTGTTGGTGATATAGGTGTGCACGTCAGCATCCCATCACAGCACAGTTGTACACAAAGCTGCCCGAAGGCTTACTAGCAAGCAGGTTCCACTTTGGAGGACCATCACCAGGAGCCCATGAATGCAGCTCAATCATCCCTCCACCTAGAGCCCTAGGTCCACCTATAACAATAAGTCGATCTCCACACGCCCTAAATGCCAGGCCCCAACCATTCATCGAAACTGCTTGTTCAGGTAAGCTCCCAAGTGTAATCCACACATTGTTTTTTTTGTCATATTTCCTCACCTCCTTTTGTGCATAATCAGCTGCATAGAGCTCATTATTCACAACTGCAACTAAAGGAGGTGCCCCAGCTGCAGCAGGTGTTTCTGTCACCACAGCCCCTCCATTTTGAGCAGGCAGCATATCAGGTATCTCGTGCCATGTTCTTGTTTTCAAATCATATGCCTCCCCACATGTCAGCATCTTTGAATTGCCTGCTCCAATTCCACCAATAACATAAAACTTGCCATCCATAAATAGTCCAGAACACATTTTCCTAGCTTTATTCATGTTCGGAATAGCAACCCACATGCCAGTTTCTGAATTGTATAGCTCTGCTGAGTTCAAAACATTGCCATGTGGATCACAACCACCAGCAAGAATCGCAATTTCCCCCAGACTGGCAGATCCAAACAAGCACCTGGGTGTGTTCATCTTCATGCCAGATGTCCATGTGTTTGTTAAAATGCTATATCTATAAATAACATGGGACTCTATTCCCTTTCCAAAAACTAGAAGATCCGTACCAACAGCCAGCGATTCCTTGTCCGAACACATGAAACATTCATTTGATTTAATTCTTGGCAAATGCAACCATCGACGACGAATAGGATCATAGGCCTCCCATTCAAGGAGATTGCAAGAGAAATATACCCATCGCTCGACAATTCCTGCTTCCTGCCTCAGCTTATATAGCTGACCACTCCGAACAAGAGATCGGAAGCTTTTATTGAGTAAAGCAATGGCACCATAATCGGACCTTGAGCAGTGGAGGAGACAGCTTATTGATAAGTCTCGACCAAGTTGGTTAATGAGTGAACTCGAATCTGTTTGATTATCCACTTGATGGTGGTTTTCTAGTTGACAAGTTTGTGCAATTGAAAGAGCATGCAGACAATCAGCTTGATACTGATTATCTGGTTGATCAATATGCACAATGGAATGAACATGCAGAGCCTCCAGCTTTTCCCGTCTCTCATGGCCCTCCAGCACCTTTGCTGTCTTTCTTGAGGCAACATCTTCCCCATCTTCTATTGGCCGCTTCTTTGAGAGCTCAACAGCGCAGCAAGAATTATAAATCCACTTGTTCTCTTGCTCACATGATGCTGGTAATTCACTTGGGACAGGATAAGATGAAGCTTCTAACATAGTGCTGGGGTTAAAAGAATAAAAGAAACAAAAGCTTACCAGCAGACTCCCTTGTAATAATAAATTGCAAAAACAGTCAAACAATAAAGGAAAATCAATGAGTCATGAAATCTATTGAAAAATAACGCATGCAACCAAGAAATGTACAGCCAAGCCAAAAAAAAAGTAAACATAAATTGGAAACAAAAGCCCGGATCTTTGCAGCATTCTGAAATGAATGCAAAACCTAACAGACATAGAATGATGCATCTCAAAGTAACAACTTTTTTTTTAAAAAAAAAATATCTTTTTAATCAGGTATGACAAAACAATCTAGTAAAAGAATACATTTCACCAATTAAAAAAAAAAAAGCTACAAGTAACAGAAATCAATAAGACAGTGAAAGCAGCTATGCATGAGAAATGACAGGAAACCAATCTGATCTCTGAGCTCAAAAAACCACAGTAATTCAAGAATTAAGCACACATATCCGACTACAATCCAATTCCTTAATAAATTTTCCTATAAAAAAACAAATAAAGATCTGCTCAGAAGACTAATCCATGCCAATCTACAACAAAATACTATCCATATAAGAAATGATTTAGAAAACAAAAAACAACATTAGCAAATTGTGCTGCCATAAATGTTTGCAGCAATCATTAAAAAGAGAGAAAGAAAGACACTCACACAAATTCGGCAACAAAGTTTTGAGCTTTCGCTGCAGTTCAATGGTATGTGAGAATCAAAATCCAATTGCTATTTTCTTCCGTTAGATTCACCCCCTCCCCCCCTCTCTCTCTTGTTTTTTCGGGTTATATTAGCTGACAGCCGAGAGAGTAACAAAATATGTTGAATGGGAACGTCGATTTAATGTTGCAGCCTTTTAAATATATATATAACAATAATATATTACTTTTCCGACGCGGCTTACATAGTATGACACAGATCCTTGTGGTATATATATGGGCGCCGCGCGATGCCACATTTTCCTTTATAAAGTTAATTAATTAATAATGATAATTACAATTAAAATACGTAATGGTAAGAATAATAATTATTTAAAAATAAGAAAAGATGTTAGAGTGAAAAAACCTCATTTATGATAAAATATTACATTAAGAAAATTTTGCATTCAGTACTTTTTTATTTATTGATATCTACATTAGATGGGATTTTTGCATATTAATTTCAGTCGAATAATTTTTAATAAAGATATGTTTAAGAAAAAAAAACCTTGTTCAAAATTCATTAAATTCAATTTTTTATCATTGATTTTGAAATTATTAAAAATTAAATAAAATATTTATAACCTTTAATTTTTATTTCTTTATCATAATATTTTTTTTGTCAAGTTTCATATAATATGGTAATTAAAATAATTATTTACATTAAGTTTTTTTTAAATAAAAAAATCAATCATATTTTATAAAATTAAATAAAATATTGAAAACTCTAATTAAGTCTCTTTGTAATCTCATATTCTTGAAACCCTTTGATAAAATTGATAAAACAAATATCATAACATGTGGAAAGTGAATATTTAAATAATAGGGATGATGATAAATTTGGAACTTGAAATAAAATGCCCATGTGTTATGTAAACTGTTGGTTAAAATCCATGAAGATGTTGAAGTAAATATTATGTTAAAATAGTAAATTGAATATTGAATTGAAAAGATGGCTTTAGATTTTAAAATTTTAAAATAAAATATTTATGTGTTCATTTAAAAATAAAAATATGAAAAATTATGGAAAAGTAAAAAACAAAGAAAAGCATATAAAAACCAAATAGAAGAGATAAAAAGGAAAGCAATGTTTTGGAATATAATATAATGAAATTCGATTTAGTTAAACTTAGTATTAAAATGTGCCTAGACCTAAGAAATATTACTTGGCAAATATAAAAGGTATAATATAAATATATTTTTCAAAAATTCATAAATTATTGCTAAATATGGAGAATGTTTATAAATTTGGGGCGAGAATATGTAGTAAAATGTTTTAGAATTTTTAAATAAATTAATATATAATTTGTTATGTGAATGACCTTGACCACCTATATGAATTTTATATACAATGACATAGTTTTTAACTTGAAAAGAGATGAAATGTGAGAAGAATTTGCATTATAAATAGGGATGAAAGCATCCAAAATAATAGTTTGGAAATCATGATGATTTAAGCAATGAGATAGTATATAAATTCAAATTTTAGTATAAAAAGTACATATTATCTAGTTTTATACTATTAAACATAATTCTTAATTTAACCATTAGGGATCAATATTTTACAATGAGTATCATTATGTATTGTTTTGTTTTAAGTTGATTTTTGTTTAGAAAGATTACACAAATTACCAATACTCATAAGAAGGATATAGAAGTTAACAATGATTCATAAAGCAGGGATAAATTTATTAGAAAAAAAAAGACCCAACTTTTTCTTTATAAATATGGTCGGTAACCATTTTAGAAGGAGGAAAGCTTCCTTCATTTTTCATGAATTTTCCCAATAGTTGTGAGGGGATTGAGGAGTGTTGATGGTTTTAGCATGGATTAAAAGAAGAAAAACACTTAAATACATGATAAAAAGAGAAATAAAAAAGGAAAGTTAGAGGGAGAAGCCAAATGAATAAAAAAAAAAGGAGGCTTGGAAAAATTTTGATCAAAAGGCATTTAGAGTTCATACAAATGACTAGTAAGATACTTAGAACTCATTTATGTAAGTTCAAGTAAGTTTTAAGTAGTTCTGAATAATTCATGAATCTTTAGGGTTATGGTTCTAACAAGATTTTAGGAAAAATCTAAAATTACTTATGATTGAATTAATTGAGTTGGAATAGATTATACTGGATAATAAATCATAGAAAAATTAAGAATAAATCATAGAGACACTATAGGCGGACCAAAAAGGAAATTGTTTTGAAGTATTTAGATTATGCAATTTATGTAATTGTGTTATGTTATTGTGTAAAGTGATTATAAATGGATTAAGTTAATTTATCAAAATGATAATCAAATTTTTAGGCTATTGAGAATAAGAATTTTTTAAGAAATAATTGAATTAAAGATATAGTTAATTGTACTTGTTATTTCATGGTATAAATGATGAAGAATCTAGTTTAAACCATGAAGATTTAAGAAACATTTCAAGAGAAAATGGAAGCTTCAAGGCCCACTATAAGTAGAGTCAAGGGAAATTAACAAGTAAAGATGAAGTGATATGAATTATGTTTATTTTAAATGTTAAAAGAGTTATTATGAGTTAAAAGAAACAAATTGAATTATAACTATGTTGAAAAATAGATTATTGTGTTTTTGGATTTAAAAGTATATGTGAAAGTTATGATGAATACATTGATAATAGATTGTGAATTAGACATGGAATTGAGGTTTTAAGAACAAAAAGAAAATGAAAATGATTTATAAAAATTAGTCAAAGTTAGAATTTTATTTTTGAAAATATAAATTGTAGTAAATATGTTCATATAAGCTATTCATATAGCAAGCTAAGAAAACGATAACATAAATAGGTGGAAGAAAAGATGATATTATATAAGGGTAAAGAATTAGATAATTTAATTGGGTAAGACTATCATTATGAAAATTAAGAAATAAGAGAAATATAAAAAGAAAATTGTGAGATGGATGTAATTATTAAGGATATAGGAGTAATGGTTAAAAATGATGAACCTAAGTACTTGTATGCATGACAAACTAATGAATAAATATATTTATGGGTAGTGTGATGAAATTATGGATCATGAATGTTGATGCATGATGAGATAAAAGAGATATTGATAATGATACTTTCTTTAGCATAAAAAAAGGCATTATAAGTGACATCTTCTAAAACTGGAAGGTGGTCAACACTTTATTCTAATTTAAATGTTAATTGGTGCTATTAATATAAAATTCTTTTATTATAAATGATTAAGTTTTGAATGTTTGGAAGAAAAAGAAAGATTAAAGATTTGGAAGAATTTATTGGCATCCATAAAGAATCTTTGAATTGATTGGCAACCATATAGATTTGTTGGATTTTTGACATTCATGAAAGGATAGCCAAATTGATTGATAATCATATGGGTTAGCTGGAGTTTTGGCATCTAAATACGTAGTTAAGTTATTGGCAACCAAATAAGTTTGCTAGATTTATTGATATTCATCAAGGGATAGTCAAGTTATTGGTAACCAAAAAATTAATTGCTTTTAACTACTTTTATTAGCATTCATAAAGGATAATTAGAGCAATTAAAATTCATAAGAGATAGCTAAGGTTATGAACATATATGATGACTGAGATTAAATTGGCCAAGTTGATGATGATTAGAATGCTTAAATTGTTAAATCAAATAATAAGTTGAATGTCTTTTAAGAATGAAAATAAGAGACTCTTGTTGATATATTACTCATATTTTAACTCTTGTAATGGTATTCATGCATTTATAATGCTAATTACTTAATTCTAAACTCATCTCATTGCAGATATAATTAATACATTATTAGTAAAATATCTTTTATAGATAAGTGATGATCTCTTGAAAATTGTATATCACTAATTTGAATCTTTTGAAGCCCATGCATGAACACACACACACACACACACATATATATATACCAGATAATTTTATTTAGTTATTCATTATATTTATTAAGTTTATTGTTACTATAGAATTGATTTGAAAAATGAAAGATTTATCATGAATAAATGTTGATAAGGTAGCCATGAGGTTGTTAAACTATTATATGAGGATATAGTTTAAGATGTTAGGATTGAAATTATGCGTTGATTTGTGTATATCAGTTATAAACACATCGTCAAATAAATGATCCATTTTAAAGGGAAATTTTGTTGAGATTATAATAGATGAAATAAAGATGTTTTCAAAGATTAAAGAGGAAGGACATGCATGTAAATATGAAAATAAGTAGTATGAGAATTGTGAAGATAAAAGGAAGTGATAAATTCATAGGAATTAATAACTAAAAGATGATATAAAATTTTGTACTAGAAAAAAACATTGGAATATATTGTTAATAAATAAAATAAATAATGAGTTCAAAAAATATATGAATGACAAGGGATATAAAGAAATGATTTTTTAAATGAAACATATATGAACAAACCAAACAGTACAAATTAATAATAAGAAAGAATGGAAAATAACATGGATAATGTTGAAATGATAATAATAAGGATTAGAAATAATATGGATAAATTACGTGTGACATTAAATATGTTCAAATGATTTCAAGAAAGGTTAATTGATTAAAAACAATAAAATGGTTAAAGAGATAATTAAATAAATATTAAAAAATTAAAACAAGATGAAATGGATATTAAAGAGAAAAGAATAGAAGTAATGATAACAGATATTAAATGGTAACAGTGAGAAAATATTGAAAAATAAAACAATTAAATGAGTTTGAAAGGTGATAGTTGAGAAATATAAAGAGCCATGTAGGTTGGAAGATGAAATGTATTGTATATCTATATCAGTTAGGTGTGAATGTAGAATAAAATATGGAATAAATTTAATGTGCTTTTGAAAAGGAACAATTACCCTAATTAAAGGGTTCATTAAAGAAATTAGGGTTTAAATCTACCATGTTAGGAGTAAGATATTATATAAATTAAATTGTGCTAGTGAGATGTGTAAGATATGACATGAATATGATTTGTATAAGAATATGACAGGAAAATGATCAACAAGAGATTTCAACCGAGATTGATGAATATGTATTAAATTAAAAAATGATATCGATTTGAAATAATTAAGGAAGATTAATAAGAATGGTATCTCTTGCATAGGTGTTGAATATAAATAACTCAATTATTTATTATATTTTTCTTGATTTTACATGTATTTTCAAGTAAATACCTTCAAAGATTGAGGATCTAAATGAAGTGCAATTGAATTATCTAATTTCTCATCTTGATAGTTATTAACAACTTTGAAGGAAAAATGTATGGTTTATGGTTAAGGTAAAGGACGAAGAAGAAAAACCACCTATGAATAAAGATGATGTGAATGTGACACGACAAAGAGATTGATGTCTTCTCCCAAGTGC
>SRLM01002846.1:6847-18100 GCA_015708895.1 Populus ilicifolia
TTGTTGTTGTTGTTATTTATAATTTGTACAATAACCTCCCTGTGGTTCGACCCCGGTCTTGCCGGGTTATTTATTACTTCGACACTCCTGCACTTGGGAGAAGACATCAATCTCTTTGTCGTGTCAGTCATCTTATTCGATTAATGTTAATACTTGCATATCTCGTCAGACATTCATGATTATAACTTATGTTAACAACAAATCAAGTTCCTTTTATAGCTCAGGTGTTGGTTATACCATACAGTATGGGCTATAAAAGTATCAAGCATTTGTTGTACCAAGTTTTATACAATATAAATCTAGATTATTCATTTAACAAGCAATATATTAAAGTGTGAATAAGATAACAAATACAAAACATTAAAGTCCATATTAAGTTTACACTATACTTATTCTTACACCATTAGTGTAACATTTTCTCCTTAATATAATATACTTAACTAAACATAATGAAAGAAAGAAAAATAAATAAACAAATAAAAACATAAATAAGATTAAAGTTAACTAAGTAAATGAAAGGAAATGAAAGGCATAAACTTGATATTAATGAAAGCAAAGTATAAACATTACAAAACATACAAAAAGAGAAAGCAAGAGCATGGTCTTGATCTAGAAACCAAGATACTAAATGCATGTCAAATGCCTCCTTTTATAGGCTAAAATTGGGAACTATTGATTTGATAACTAATTAATTAATAGGTGACCAACTCTTGACTTGGTGACAATCCTTATCTTATCTTCTCTACCCAAAACATTATTGATAACGTCAAAATTAAGACTACTTGAAAACAAGAAAGTTATAGGAAATTGTCTCATCTTTCTAGGTAAAAAATTAAGATAATTTGGACTTTTAGAACTCCAAATATGGGCAAATACTAAACAATGCTCGAACTGGAGAACAAATTCGGACTTCTTTGTTGTTGCTACAATTTGGACTTGAAAATGACCTTTTTAAAACTAGACCTCCACATGAAAGTTGTAGGCTTATGTATTACCTTTCCATCCGTAGAAAGTAGACCTAAATCCGAGATCTACAACTCTAAATATGACCTAATTAAATAATAGTTTTATAGTTTGGACTGCAACTGAATCTCTTTTTAAAGTTTGGCCATCTCTTTGTCCTTTCAATTTCACTTCTTAAAGTCATCAATCAATTGTTTTATTTATGTGATATGCCTGCATTTAAAATGAATATTTACCCCAAATTAAAGGTACTTTATATTATTAGATATGTCATTATAAAACATGTTATAGTTAAGGAATTATTGATACTTGAAGTGCAAAATGATGATATAAAATCTTGATAAAAATGCACTTTAAGTACTAATCACCCCCCCAACTAGCTTATTACTAGTCTCTAGTAATCAAAATGTTAAAATAAAAAAATAATTTATAAATTTCATAAAGCAAAGTATTCATCATTCAACTTCTATTAATCTATCTAAATAAACAAACTCTCATTAAATTTATATATATGCTCAATACCTTTTAAATAAGATATTAATAAACCTTCTTTTTATGCTCAATATATCAACACATAGTTATGGGTCTTCACTTGGAAGAAAACAAAATTCTTGTTTTAATGTTTAAGGTCAACTTCTTTGGGTTGGGATTTTTTTTTTGTTTTTTTAAATATATATACATGTAACTTAAAACACAATGCATCTTTAACCCATGTAATGAGCTTTCAACTAACGACTCCCAAACTAGTTGGTCTTAGGACATTAGGTGTTGAGACATCCCTACGAGCTTAATAACTCGAGTCGTAGATGCTGATACGTAGATAGTGCAATATTTGATTCCTTTAAGCTTTTCTTCTCAATCCATATAACAAGCGTTATGTCAATAGCTCCTAAGTTAGTTGACTTTAGAGTACTAGATGTTAAAACACCCTTTTGGGCTTAATTGCTTAGGTTAGGGAGGCTACAAAACCAAACTTATCCATATATTTATTATCATCAATTATTTTTTGCTCTTTTTTTTGTTTGCAAATTATATATTATCTATTTTTCTTAATTGTTATCTTTAACAAAAAAATATAAATAATATAATAATCTAATGTGCAATCCACAATCATATGTTAAAGTGTGTGTGTGAAAATGAAAGTTTAAGAATACATGTTAAATGAGTATATGAGCAGAATTAAGTGATAATAATATGAGAGTTTGTAAACCTAAATATTTCAAAAAGTATTATGATAGAACTTGTTAAGAATTGTTAATAAGATGCATCTTAAGAGTCACTTTAATAAAAGAGTTCATTTACTTTATCATCGTAGTAACAATAATTTTGCACATGTTTTATGAAATGAAAAACACAGTTTGTTAAAAAAAAATTTTGTCAACTACTACCCTCTCCCCCCAACTAAAAGAAGACATTATTCTCGATGTCCTAAAGTAGAAAGATAGAGTATAGAAGACAACACCTGAAATAACAAACATTGACAAACTTGAAACACACTTAAACAAAAATAAAAAATAACAAAACACAATAATAAAATAAAAAGACATAAAGATTCACAAAGAAAGACTCAAATCTAATCTAAGCTTTTTACGGCTTTCCTTAGATGACCAATTTATACAACTCATTGAGGGATCAATTACAGGAATGAAAGATTGTAGTTGGTAAATCAATTATTCAACAGTAGCAGTAGAGATTATGATTTGTTATGTAAAAGATGTTAGAAATTCTTGTTCCATAACATGATTAAGAAAAAACAGCAACTTATCATAATAACCATTAACATTTAACAAACCTGTGGGTTTATGGTGAATGTGTAGTTGGGCCCAAAAGAAAATATAAAAGATCTCTTCGAATATGCGTAGACCACTTGGTAAGGCAATAAAGGCATTAGCATGGTTAAACGTTATATTCATTCGAGCAGACGTTGTGGAGACTTGTAGTTCCTCTCTAATTGTTTTTCCAATCATGTCCCCTCATTCTAAAGCTTTAAGGACAATCCCCAAAACTTGACTGCCTCGTAAAAATACAGTTATTCACACACCTCCCATTAACCCGAGACTGCCTCCATTATACACTAAATGAATCTTTCTCTCAGCTAGCACCTGCCAAGATGATTTACTGATTCTAAAAAATCATTTTCTTTTCCAAGATTGAATCCACCATAAACATAAATATTTCTTATATGATGACCTGGGGAACTTACCGTTTGTACAAGAGAAAAGAAACAAAGTTATATATATAAGAAAAGTAAAAAGAGAAAATAAATAAATATTATAATTTATACAAAACTTACCTTCCTGCCAATGGTGCCAAAAACTTGACACGACTAAAAGATTAATGTCTTCTCTAAAGTGCAAGAGTGTCGAAGTAATAAATAACTTGGTAAGACCGGGATCAAACCACAAGGAGGTTAATTGTATAAATTATAGATGACAACAACAACAACAATAATACTAGTAGTAGAAGTAATACATTAAATAATAATAATAATAATAATAATAATACAGAAAAAAGAAGGAAAAGAAGAAGATGATGATGAGAACTGTGAGATGAAATATTAATTTAAGAATTAAACAATGATAATAACAAATGTCAAGGTTAGAGGTTCCACTAATGGTATGTCAAACAAGTATAGTATAAACTCTTATTATTCAATTGAAAACCACACACAAAGGAGGTTCCAATCAGATTATACATTGTTAACATGATTACATTAGTCATCTTATTCGATTAATGCTAATACTTGTAAATTTCCTTAAGCATTCATGATTGTAACTTATGTTAACAACAAATCAAGTTCCTTTCATAGCTCAGGTGTCGGTTATACCATACAGTATGAGCTATGAAAGTGCCAAGCATTTGTTGTACCAAGTGTTATACAACATAGATCAAGATTAGTCATTTAACAAGCAAAGTATTAAAAAGTGAACAAGATAACAAATATAAAACATGTTAGTATCAAACATTAAAGTCCATATTAAGTTTGCACTATACTTATTCTTACACCATTAGTGTAACCTTTTCACCTTGACATAATAAACTCAGCTAAATATAATGAAAGAAAGAAAAATAAATAAATAAAATAAGAATATAAATAAGATAAAAGTTAACAAAGCAAAGGAAAAGACTTGAAAGGTATAAACTTGATATTAATGAAAGCAAAGCATAAACATTACAAAAAATATAAATAGAGAAAGTAAGAGCATGATCTTGATCTGGACACCAAGATGCCTGAATGCATGGCAAATGCCTCCTTTTACAGGCCAAAATTGAAAACTATTGATTTGATGACTAATTGATGAGTAGGTGGTCAACTCTTGACTTGGTGACAATCTTTATCTTCTTTTGTCTGCCCAAAACATTATTGATAACATCAAAATTGGAACTACTTGCCATGAATGTTGTAGGAAATTATCTAAGCTTTCTTGTGTAAAAAATTCAGCTCCTTTTGACTTCTAGAACTCCAGCTATGGCTAAAATATTGAACAGTGCTTGGGCTGGAGGACAAATTCGGGTTTCTTTGTTGTTGCAACAATTTGGACTTGAAAATGGCCTTTTTAGATCTTAGGCTCCATATAAAAGTTGTAGTCCTATATCTTACCTTTTCATCCGTATAAAGTAAACCTAAATCTGAGATCTACAGCTCCAGATATGATCTAATTACCAAACAGTGTTTGGGTTTGGATTGCACCGATATCTCTTTTCTAAGTTTGGTCATCTCTTTATCCTTTTAATTTTAGTTCATCAATCAATCTTTTCATTTATGTGATAAGTCTGCATTTAAAATGAACATTTACTATAAATTAAAGGTATCTTACATTATTAGATATATTATTATAAAACATGCTTTAATTAAGGAGTTATTGATACTTCAAGTGCAAAATGATGATATAAAACCTCAATAAAAATACACTTTTAAGTATCAATCATATACTCTAGCCCAAACTTCTTATAATTATGACCTAGCCTCTAATTGATCTTTTAAATTTTCTATTTACCCAAATATCCTTTTTTATTCATTTTGAAGTCCTTCCACTCTTAAAAGAATATATTTTGATTTGTTTAATCTTCATCTTTTTTCAAAAGGCACAAGAATTCAGGGAGCCAATTTAACTAAAAACAGTTATGAAATTTAAATGTCAATTAGAGACAAAATTGAAAATATCCAAGACCAAGAACCAAGATGAAAAAGGTGTTAAAATTAAAGAACTATTTTGAAATTTGAAAAGGGTGAAGTTGAATTAATTCTTAAAATCAAAATTCAAATGAGAACTTTTTTTTGCTAAGAAATTGAAAGAAACCTTAGAAACGGAAGAAAGGGAGGAAGAAATAGATGTAGAAATAGAAACAACTCCCGAAATGAAGGGGACTAAACAGGAACAAGAGGGATCCACCAAAGAAGAATAGAGGATGAAATTAAAAAAGGGTTAATGACCTAATTTAAGTTAAAACCCCAAAAACAACATTGTTTTATTTAAATGAAATAGCACCTTCTAACATTGTTTTGACAAAAACGATGTGTTTTGGATCAAAAAGACATTAACTTGCTCAATAAAAGTTATAAAAAAAAAAGAGCTATATTACGAGACAATATGTCATTTGGCTTGTTTTGTCATGCCTTATCGTTATGCTCCAAAAGTTGTCCATAAAGCCATTTTTTGAGGCCATTTAATGCTTCATCTTTTCTTTAAACTAGACAAAAGACATCATCTTTATCTTCTGACTTTGTACCACACCCCGGTCACTTTCTTCACTAGTTTGCAGCCTTATTATTGTTATAATAAACAACTAAAACCTCTGATCTGACCAGTTTTGACAATCTGGTTTTCTAGTATCAGGTTGCTAGTTTATGGCCAATAGTTAAGATAATTCCTAAGCAAATTAATGGCTATAAACCATGCCTTAAAAAAATGTTCTTCTTTCATCCCCTATAAATAGAGATGAATTTCATGTAGAAAAGAAAAGGAAAGAGGGAGCCAAAGCAAACTTTTATGCCAACTTTTAAAGAAAAAAATCTAGCAAAGCCCTTTTTTTTTTACTCCATCTTCACTTTCTAAAAAATTGATCAGAACCAATCACGATCTAACCTTAACACACATTTTCCAGCCTTTTTCACTATCTTTTCACCATTTCCTCCTAAAACACAAACCAAACCCATCAACCTTATTATCTTTCATAACTCCATTATTCCTCTTCTAATGAAACTCCTCCATCTCCTAGTTCAGCAACATCATAAGCAACCTTCTAGTCCATCAAAACTTTAAAGTGACGAGCCAGTAACAATATAGCTTTCACTTTAACAACAATAGCAAGCAATGCCATCTTTTAGTATTGTAATAGTTTCAATAAGGCAACAACTTCTTCCTCTTCCAACAATCACTGTAGACCACCACCAACTGATGTTCAAGACTCCTTCCTTATCTAGGTAACACTTCCCTTTTCTATTCATCATTAATGAATGAAGATAGAGCATAAGGATAACATGAATCTTTCATTCATGTTACTAGCTTTTTTGCTAGAAAATGTAAGCCATTAACATGAATCTTCCATTCATATTACTAGCTTGTTACTAGCTTTTTTGCTAGAAAATGTAAGTCATTAGGTTTGGCCACTAGCATAATGTGAATCTTTCATTCATGTTACTAGCTTTTTTGCTAGAAAATATAAGCCATTAGGTTTGGCCACTAATAAAGTAATTGGGCTCAACCCAAGCCTAATTTTTTTAGTTTAGCTGGGATGTTTTATTAAAAAAAAAGTGAAGAAGAAGTTTGTTAGGTTGGATCCAGACCTAATAAAAACCAAGTTGGGTTAAGCCTCAACCTAATTAGTGTGCTTGTTCTTAAGCCTTAAGCTAATACACCAAGCCTATCCCAAAAGCTAAGGGCGCCTATCCCAAAAGCTAAGGGCGTATTTGGTTCATGTCAATTTTGCTAAGGAAATAAGACTTTGTTTTGGTCTTTAAGGTATGTTTTATCAAACATGACCTTATAGCATTTTTAATGCATCTAATTTTAGGCTAAAGATGTGTGACACGACCAAAAGATTAATGTTTTCTCCCAAGTGCAGGAATGTCAAAGTAATAATAATAACAATACAACAACAACAACAATAACAATAATACTAATAATAATAAGAATAAAAACAATAAGTTCATAAAAACTTTGAGATGGAAGATCAATGTAAGGATTAAACAATGATAACAACAAATATCAAGGTTAGAGGATCCACTAATTGTATTTCAAACAAGTATAGTATAAACTCTTATTACTCAAATGAAAACTACATATAAAAGAGTTCCAATCAAATTATAAATTATTAACATTATAACATTAGTTATCTTATTCGAAT
Source organism: Populus ilicifolia (assembly GCA_015708895.1). NCBI lineage: Eukaryota > Viridiplantae > Streptophyta > Magnoliopsida > Malpighiales > Salicaceae > Populus > Populus ilicifolia. The sequence continues at coordinate 14,159 of SRLM01002846.1, forward strand.
AATGTTAATACTTGTTAATCTTGTCAGATATTCATGATTATAACTTATGTTAACTACAAATCAAGTTTTTTTCATAGCATAGGTGTCGGTTACACCATATGGTTGGGCTATGAAATTGCTAAGTATTTGTTGTACCAAGTTTTATACAATATAAATCTAAATTAACTATTTAACAAGCAAAGTATTAAGAGTGAAGAAGATAACAATTACACAACATGTTAGTATCAAATATTGAAGTCCATGTCAATTTTACACTATACTTATTCTTACACCATTAGTGTAACCTTTTTCACTTTAACATAATAAACTTAGTTAAATATAATGAAAAAGAGAAACATAAGTAAAGAAGATAAGAACATAAATAAGATAAAAGTTAACTAAGTAAAGGAAAATAAATGAAAGGCATAAACAAGATATTAATGAAAGCAAAACTTAAACATTATACAAACAAAAAGAGAGAAAGCAAAAGTATGATCTTGATCTTGAAATCAAGATGCCTGAATGCATGATAAATGTCTTCTTTTATAGGTTAAAATTGGGAACTATTAATTTGATAATTAATTGATGAGTGGGTAGTCAAATCTTAACTTGGCAACAATCCTTATCTTTTTGTTTGAATAAAACATCATTGATAACGTCAGAATTTGAACCAAACCTCTACATGAAAGTTCTTAGAAATTATCTCAACTTTTCATATGAAAAATTGAGGTCATTTGAACTTTTATAACTCAAGATATGAATTGAACACTGAACAATGTTTAAGTTGCATGATAGATTCGGACTTCTTCGTTGTTGCTATAATTTGGACTTAAAAACGGTCTTTTTAAATCTTAGACATTAATAAGAGTTGTAAGCCTATGTTTTACTATTTCATTCATATAAAGTAGACCTAAATCCGAGATCTACAGCTCCAAATATAACCCAATTACTAAACAATGTTCCAGTTTCGACGGCACCAATATTTTTTTTCTAAGTTTGGTCATATCTTTGTCCTTTCAATTTCAGTACTTAAACTTATCAATTAATCCTTTCATTTATGTGATATACTTGCATTTAAAATGAACATTTACCATAAATTAAAGGCATCTTGTATTATTAGATATGTTATTATAAAACATGTTTTAGTTAAGAAGTTATTGATACTTCAAGTGCAAAATAATGATATAAAACATTGACAAAAATGTATTTTTAAGTACTAATCAGTGTATTTGACCAACACGGCCTAAGCCTTTTCTTGTAATTTTAATTTGTCATTATTTTAAGGTCTAACCAAACAAGCTTTTAAAAATTTTAAAAATTTCTAAAACAACCATGGACCAATTTAAAAAATTTTATGGGTCCCTCAAGTGTTTTTCCAACAATTTTTGCCTAATATCATACGGTAGACTTACACTGTAAGATGCAAACCCAATATTAAAAATACTTGATTTTTCTTCAAAATTTCAAAAAAAAACATTAAAAAATGAAAAAATTCCATAATTTTAGAAAATACAATAATATGTTCTTTCTCAAGAATTTCATATAATACTAGGTTGTATACTTACATTGTAAAATGTGAAACTAGTGTTAAAAATACTTAATTTTTTTTTAAAAAAACATCTATAAAAAACTTTTCTCATTTAAAAAATATAAATAATATATATAGCCAAATCCTATAAGTTTTTCATGCATATCTTCTAAAAAGAAAAAAATCATATTTTTATTATATTTTAAATACAAAGTGGATATCAAAACCAATTTGTAATTAACTATTAGAGTTTGGCCAACATGTCAAAAACCCCATAATAGTTGTTTTGTTTAGTATTTAAAGTATTAGGATTTAGCTCTAGACTTTAATATTTGATGGTATAAAATTACAATATAAAGTATGCTTTTAGGTATTAATGATACAATATAGGTAATAAATATGATGTTAAAATTTGGGTTATAAAATGATTAGGATTTAATCTAATAAGATAAAGAATTTTTCATGAAGGGACATCTACTTTAATTTTTTTATGAAACCATTAGATAAAAACATTACTTAAATTAACAATTAATCAACAACTATGGTTTGAGAAATAATCATCCTCACTAAGGAGGTCTCTATCTTATCAAGCTAGAATATAATCATTACAAAGTCAAAAAATTAATGGTGTTTTTTTTTTTTTTACATTTTAGCCAAATCCTATTAAATAATCATAAATTGGGTATGATATAGGATTTGTATATACAAAGTATGATAAAAATGCAATTTTTTTTGTTTTTTTAAATATACATGAAAACAAAAATTAGAATATGGTTGTAATGTAATTAAAACATTTGGTTAATTAATTTTTTTTATCTTTTTTATACCATTTATCTAACATAGAATAAAATCCAAACACCACACAAAAACCATTCTTCCATTAATTACTCACACACTTTACAATCTTCACAAATCATAAAAATTCAAAATTTAACAATAAATGAAACACACATATTAAACATCTAAAATTTATAAAATTATCATCCTAAAGATTAAAAAAAAATATTTGGAGAACTTACTAGAAACTCAAGAACAGTGTTAGAAAACTTTCAAAAGTGCTGGAACAGTAACGGCGTGTGGGTTCATGCGTTGTTGCTCATAAAAGGATGAAACCTAATGGATTTAGAGCATTGTTTCTTCCTTTTTATTCTTTTGTTGGTAATGAATCTCATTGTCATTTGCAAAACAAAAAAGTAAAACAACACATTCGACTTTATTTTCCTCTTTTACTCGATTTGTTTTCTGCTATTTTAGGGAGTTGGTGTTTCTTCATATGTCGTTGTGAGTAGGAGCTAGTGCTCTAGTGTGTTGATGATTAAGTAATACTTAAAAGTATATTCTCATTAAGGCTTTATAACATCATATTGCACTTAAAGTATCTTTCAATTCTTTAACTTAAGCATATTTTATAATAACAAGTCTGATAATATAAGATATTAGTACTTAAAAGTGCATTTTTATCAAGGTTTTATATTATCATTTTGCATTTAAAGTATTAATAACTCGTTAACTAAAGCATGTTTTATAATAACAAGTTTGATACTATAAAGTTAATTTATGATAAATGTTCATCTTAAATGTAGGTCTATCACATAAATAAAAGGATTGATTAATAAGTTGAAGTACTGAAATTGAAAGGATAAAGAGAGGGTCAAACTTAGAAAAGAGATGCTGGTACAGTCCAAACTAGAACACTATTCAGTAATTAGATCACATTTGGAGCTCTAGATCTCATATTTAAATCTGCTTTATATGGATAGAAAACTAAGACAAATGCCTAAAACTTTCATTGGAAGTCAAGCTCAATTTTGCTGTTTAGAAGTATAAATTTTAGCAACAACATAAAAGTTTGAATCTATCCTACAGGTTAGACATTGTTTAGGGTTTAACCCATATCTTGAGTCTTAGAAGTCCAAATGACCTTAATTATTTTTCCTAAAAAGCTGAAACAATTTCTTAGAACTTTCATGTGAAATGATTAGTACTCAAAAGTGCATTTTTATCATGGTTTTATATCATCATTTTGCACTTAAAGTATCAATAACTCCTTAACTAAAGTACGTTTTATAATAATTTATCTAATAATATAAGATACCTTTAATTTGTGGTAAATGTCCATTTTAAATGCAGGCCTATCACATAAATGAAAGGATTGATTGATGACTTTAAGAATTTCAATTGCAAAGGCAAAAAGATGATCAAACTTAGAAAAGAGATGTCGGTGCAATCCGAACCGGAACACTGTTCGGTAATTGGGTCATATCTGGAGCTATAGATCTCAGATTTAGGTCTACTTTATATGGATGGAAAGGTAAGACATAGGCCTACAACTTTCATATGGAGACCAAAATCTAAAAAGGCCATTTTCAAGTCCAAATTATTGCAACAACAAAGAATCCCGAATCTGTCCTCCAGCCCGAGCACTGTTCAGTATC
>SRLM01002846.1:20582-105818 GCA_015708895.1 Populus ilicifolia
AAATTAAAGGTATCTTATATTATTAGATAGATTATTATAAAACGTACTTTAGTTAAAGGGTTAATGATACTTTAAGTGCAAAATGATGATATAAAACCATGATAAAAATGCACTTTTGAGTACTAATCACACTCCCCAACTAGCTTATTACTAGTCCCTAGTAATCAAAGAGTTAAAATAGAAAAATAATTTGCAAATTCCCCAAAGCAAAGTATTCATCATTTAACTTCCATTACTCTATCCAGATAAACTAACTCTTGTTAGATTTATATACCTGCTCAATACCTCTTAACAAGATATTAAGAAACCTTTCTTTTGTGCTCAATGTATCAACACATAATCATGGGGCTTTTCTTGGAAGAAAACAAAATTTTTGTTTTAATGTTTAAGGTTAACTTCCTTAGGTTGGGATTATTATTTTTGTCTCTTTTTTTTTATACATATAATTTAAAACACCATGCATCTTTAACCCATGTAATGAGCTTTTAGCTAATGACTCACAGACCAGTTGGTTTTAGGGCATTAGGTGTTAAGACACCCCTACGAGCTTAGTAACTCGGGTCGCAGATACTGATATGTAGATAATGCAATGTTTGATTCCTGTCTCTTATACACATCTAGATGTGTATAAGAGACAGCCATTAGTCTAACTTTTTCACCTTGACATCATAAACCTAACTAAACATAATGAAAAAATAAATAAATAAACAAAGTAAGAACATAAATAGGATAAAAGTTAATTAAGTAAAAGAAAGGAATTGAAAGGCATAAACAAGATATTAATGAAAACAAAACTTAAGCATTATAAAAATACAAAGAGAGAAAGTGAGAGAATGANTGTTACCTTTAACAAAAGAACATAAATAATGTAATAATCCAATATGCAACCCACAATTATATGTTGAAGTATGTGTGTGTAAATTGCTAAGATGCGTCTCAAGAGTCATAAAAGATTCTTTTTACTCTACCATCATAGCAACAACCATTTTGCACATGCTTTATGAAATAGAAAATACAGTTTTTTTTTTAGCTACTACCCTCTCCCCCCAACTAAAACAAGACATTGTCCTCAATGTTTAAAGGTAAAAAAATAGAGTATAGAAGATATCACCTGAAATAATGAACGCTAACAAACCTGAAAGACACTGAAACAAATATAAGTAACAACAAAACACAATAATAAAACCAAAAGACACAAAGAGCAAGTGTATGTACAGGTAGTTGTGATTATGGCTCACATCTTCCCTTGGTTTTACGTCCAAGAACGGTTTAAACGCCCTCTATGAGTCGGGGATAGACTTCCCATCCAGTTTTCTTAAAAACTGGCAAACAGGGTCTTTTTTAGTCAGATTCCCAAGACTAAGTCGATCATGTTCTTTATGAAATAATGGCCATAAATCATGAATTACACGATGCACATCTCCACTAGAATGCGTCTCAAGAGTCAATAGAAGGTTATTTAAAGACTCCCTACTCAAGTCATCCTTAATGAATTGTATTTTATCTTCACGGTTTATAGATACCATTCCTAAAGAACGACATTGTGTATTACAAGTCTATCTAGCACATCGATGACAGACTTTCAGTCATTTTGCACGACGTTTCTTTACAAAAGTGCTTTTACCTGTTCCAAACATGTGTCAAAATGAAGGAGTTAGAGGACTCACCTAATAATTGGACTTTTGCTTCAATCAACTAGCGAATATCTTCAGGAATTCCATGATTCATTAACAATCTCAATCTTGCACATCTAGCACGGTAAATTTTTATAATCGCATTCTAAGGCAGAGCGGGAAAATACTTTTTTAATTTTGCAAGATTAGTGTTCATTTTCAAATGAGAATTGGAAGAGAGATTCAAAGAATTATAGAAATGTATATATAAATATCAATTATTGTGGGAAACTGAAAGAACCGACTTAAGTCACGGAGTACCGTTATCCGCCATTTGACCGGGGTGAGAGAAACTAGCAAAAATCACTCAAAAAGAAACACAAAAACAATGTGAGAAAAATAAAATAATCAACCTTTATCTACAAGATCATTCAAACCAGTTGATTCATTTTCACTAGAAAAATTATCAAAGTAAGCTTTCAAACGATGTTCATTTTCCTTAAAATCATTGTCATTCATTGAATTCTCAATATCACAGGCCCCATAAGAATTCCTCCATCTTGATCTTAGCTTTCTAGGGGATGCATAGAGTTGAGAATTATAAAACAAAACTTTTTGACCAGTATCAACTTTTTGACAATTTTCACAAGTTTTGCAGAATGCATGCGTGTCTTTGAACATGGTGGGCCAATAAAATCCATTTTGAAAGATTTTTGCAGCAGTCTTATTTGACGAGAAATCACTTCCACATGCATCAGAATGACAAAGTTTAATGACACTACTTACCTCATTGTCGGGAATGAATCTTTGAAATATTTGATCAGGACAATATTTGAATAAGTTAGGGTCATCACCATAAAAGTTCTTCACTTCGTTCAAAAACTTTTCTTTGTCATTGGTACTCCAATCAGCTGGCAAATCTCCTAAAGCAAGAAAATTAATATTTTTTATCATACCAAGGCATTGGATTAAGAGAAAGTAAGGATTCGTTAGGAAAGTAATCATCGATTGGTATGATGCTAGATGTTGAATTTGTTGTCACTGTTGACAAAAGATCCGCATCAACATTTTCGGTGCTTTTTTCATCCGTGATTTCTTCCTTAGAATAAATCATTTGCAAATCTTCTAGTTCATCAAACTCATTTTTACTTAAAGTAGATTCAAGTTGATCATAAACTAATTATCATCTCCAGGTTGCTTGCAAATGTTGAAAATATTCATCTCCAATGTCATGTTTCCAAATGATAGCTTTATCAGTCCATTCCCATAATTAATCAATGCATTAGAAGTTGCAAGAAACGGACGTCCTAAAATAACAGGAAATGAATTACTTGCCTCAATAGGTTGTGTGTCCAAGACAACAAAATCCACAAGACAAATGAATTTATCGACTTGTACTAACACATCTTCAATTATTCCTCTAGGCACTTTTACAAATCTATCAGCAAGTAAAAGAGTTATAGAAGTTGGTTTTAACTCACCTAGATTGAGACTCTGAAAAACTGAATATGAAAGTAAATTCACACTAGCACCAAGATCAAGTAAGGCTCTTTCAATTTTATGCTCTTCAATAAAGCAAGAAATTGTAGGACAACCAGGGTCTTTATATTTCAATGCATTATTGTTCTGAAGAATGGCACTTACTTGTTCGGCTATAAAGGCTTTCTTTTTCACATTCAGTTTCCTCTTCACAGTGCATAGATCTTTCAAAAATTTAGCACAGGAAGGAATTTGTTTAATAGCATCCAGCAAAGGTATATTGATTCTTACTTGTTTGAAAGTTTCAAAAATTTCAGAGTTGTGATTGACTTTCCTTTGTTTGGTCATGACTTGAGGAAATGGAAGTGCTAGCGGAGAATCAGTCTTTTTTTTGAAATTTCCAGGTTCAACCTCTTCCTTACCCTTAGAGATTGACTCATCATCTTTCTCATAAGGTTCAAGAGAGGGTTTTTCAATAACCTTACCACTGCGAAGAGTAGTGACTAATTTGACTTGATCCATGTGTTGGCTTCCGAAACTACTTGCATTTGCATTATATTGCCCCTTGGAAACTGAGAGCAGATGTTAATTTTGCAAGAATATCTTTAAAATCTGTCATGTTTTAAGCAAGTTGAGTATTGATTGTCTCTTGCTTTTCAATGAATGCATGCAATGTTTCCTCAAGATTTCTTCTAGAAGGTGGAGCATAAGGAGATGCATATCCATGAGAATTTTGGAAATTATGGTATGCTTGAAATGGTGATTGTGAAGTTTGTGCATCACTCTTCCAGCTAAAATTTGGATGATTTCTCCAACCAGGGTTGTATGTTTGTGAGTATGGATTATAGTTGGCCCTTTGGAAACTGTTTAAAGCATGGGCTTGTTCATGGAGACATTCCTTAAAAAAAGGCAAGGTTGGATAGTTATCGGTTGAGTGTTCATTTATTTCACATATTTGACATGCAATGTTTTTAACAGATTTTAATTGACCACTCGTTTTCAATTCTAGTGCCTCGACTTTTCTAGCTAAAGATGCAAACTTGGCTTGAAGGTCATGATCTTCCCTAAGGTTGTACATACCTCCACTAGATGTATGAAGTTGAGTTTTACTCGGTGCCTCATAAGTACCTGCGGTGTCCCAATTTTGAGCATTTTCAGCTAACAAGTCTAAGTACTCCATTGCTTTATTAGAGTCTTTGTCTTCAAAAGTTCCATTGCACATCAATTCAACCATTTGCCTATCTTTAGGTGTTAACCCTTCATAAAAATGTGAAACCAATCTCCATGTTTCAAAACCTTGTTGAGGGCAAGTACTAAGCAAGTCTCGATACCTATCCCAACATTGGTAAAATGTTTCTCCTGGTTTTTAAGTGAAAGTGGTGATTTGTCTTTTGAAAGAGTTTGTTCTATGAGATGGGAAAAACTTCTTTAAAAACTATTGTTGCATTTCATCTCAAGCACGAATGGATCCTGGTCTCAAATGTTGTAGCCATGTTTTAGCTTTATCTTTTAATAAAAAAGGAAAAAGCTTTAATCTGATGGTGTTCATGCTACAATTTAAATTATTATATGTGTTGCACACCTCCTCAAATTCCTTCAAATGCAAGTATGGATTTTCCAATTCTAAACCATGAAAAGAAGGTAAAAGTTGAATAATGTCTAGCTTAAAATTAAAATGAGATGCATCGAGAGGAAAAACTATGCATGATGGTGCACTTGTTCTTGTTTGATTCATGTGGTCTCTAAGTGTTTTTGCACGGTTATTCTCATTATTCTCATTATGAAGTGATTGATTATCTTCTTCAGCCATATTTTCTGAAAATGATGAGGATACCCTACAAAGTCTACCACTTGATGTACGTGACCACACTCTCATGCACGTGTAGGAATAGAATAAATGGAAAAAGAAAAAGAAACAAGAAAAAGAAACAAAGTCATATACAAGAAAAGTGAAAAGAGAAAATAAAATAAATATTATAATTTATACAAAACTTACCTCCCTGGCAATGGCGCCAAAAACTTGACACGACAAAAAGATTGATGTCTTCTCCCAAGTGCAGGAGTGTCGAAGTAATAAATAACCCGGCAAGACCGGGGTCGAACCACAGGGAGGTTATTGTACAAATTATAAATAATAATAATACAATAATAACAACAATAACAACAATAATAGTAATAACAGAAATAATAATAATAATGATAATAATAGTACTAATAATAGTAGTAGTAGTAATACTATTAGTAGTAATAATAATAATAATAACAATAATAAAGAAAAAGAAGAAGAAGAGAACTTCAAAATGAAATATTAAAGTTAGGATTAAACAATGATAATAACAAATGTCAAGGTTAAGGATTCCACTAATGGTATGTCAAACAAGTATAATATAAACTCTTATTATTCAATTGGAAACCACATATAAAGGAGGTTCCAATCAGATTATAAATTGTTAACATAATTACATTAGTTATCTTATTCGATTAATGCTAATACTTGTAAATCTCGTCAAGCATTCATGATTATAACTTATGTTAACAACAAATCAAGTTCCTTTCATAGCTCAGGTGTCGGTTATACCATACAGTATGGGCTATGAAAATGAGTGATCAATTAAAATATATTCAAGACATTGTGTGTCAAATCTATAAAACAAATAAACACTCAACCAATGATTGTCCAACTTTGCCTTCTTTTAAGGAATATCTCCATGAACAAGCTCATCCTTCAAAGAGTTTTTAAATGCCCAATAATAACCCTAGTTAGAGAAATCACCTAAATTTCAGTTGGAAGAGTGATAATAACAATGCACAAACTTCACAACAATCGTTTTAAACACACTATAATTTTTAAAATTCTCATGGATATACACCTTTTTATGCTCCATCTCCTAGAAGAAATCTTGAGGAAACATTACATGCATTCATTAAAGAGCAAAAGACAATCAATACTCAACTTAGTCAAAACATAACATATTTTAAAGATACTCTTGCAAAATTGACATCTGCTATCAGTTTTCAAAATAAAAGTTGGTTTTTATTTCAACCACAATAAAATCCCAAGGGGTGATACAATGCAAATGCAAGTAGTTTTGGAAACCAATAAATGTATCAAGTCAAATCAATCACTACCCTTCACAATGGTAAGGTTATCGAAAAACTCACTCTTGAACCTTATAAGAAAAATGATAAGTCAATCTCTAAGGATAAGGAAGGGGTTGAATTTGAATATTGTAAAGAAAAGACTGATTCCCCACCAATACTTTTATTTCCTCATGTCATGACCAAACAAAAAAAAAATCAATCATAATTCTGAAATCTTTGAAACTTTCAAACAGGTAAGGATCAATATACCTTTTTTGGATGCTATTAAATAGGTTTCTTCTTATACTAAATTTTTGAAAGATCTATGCATTGTGAAGAGAAAACTAAATGTGAAAAAGAGAGCCTTTTTGGCTGAACAAATAAGTGTCATTCTTCAAAACAATAATGCTTTAAAATATAAAGATCCTAGTTGTCCTATAATTTATTTTTTATTGGAGAACATAAAATTAAAAGAGCTTTACTTGATCTTGGAGCTAGTGTGAATTTACTTATATATTCAGTTTTTCAAAGTTTCAATCTAAATGAGTTAAAGCTAACTTCTGTAACTCTCTTACTTACTAATAGATTTGTAAAAGTGCTTAGAGAAATTGTTGAAGATGTGTTAGTATAAGTTTATAAATTCATTTATCCTATGGATTTTATTGTCTTAGACACACAACATATTAAAGCATATAATTCATTTCCTATAATTTTAGAATGTCTGTTTCTTATAACTTTTAATGCATTGATTAATTATAGGAATGGACTGATGAAGTTACATTTGAAAACATGACATTGAAGATGAATATTTTCAACATTTATAAGCAACCTAAAGATGATAATAATTTACAAGTTGATCATATTGAAGAATTAGTTTATGATCAACTTGAATCTACTTTAAGTAAAATTGAGTTAGATGAATCTAAAAATTTACAAATAATTTTTTCTCTGAAAGAAATCACAGATGAAAAAGGCACAAAAAATGTTAATGTGAACCTTTTGTCAAAAGTGACAACATATTCAACATCCGACATCATATCAATCTATAATTATTTCCCTAACAAATCCTTACTTTCTCTTAGTTTAATGTCTTGGTTTGCTAAAAATATCAATTTTCTTGATTTAGGATTTTTGCCAACTCACTAGAGTATCGAAGTCAAAAGAAAATTTTTAAGTGACGTGCAAAACTTTTATTAGGATGAACTTTACTTATTCAAATATTGTCCTGATCAAATATTTCAAAGATGCATTCCTAACAATAAAGTATTGTCATTAAATTTTATTATTCTAAGGCATGTGGTGGTCATTTCTCGTTAAGAAAAACAACTGTAAAAATCATACAATGTAGATTTTATTAGCTCATCATATTTAAAGACATATATGTGTTTTGCAAAGCTTATGAAAGTTATCTAAAGTCAGGATTTATTTCAAAACATAAGAAATCATTAAATAATCTTTTATTGACTTATGAAATATATCCTAGTGGAGATATGTGTTGTGCATTTCATGACTTATGACCCCATTTCTATAAAGAACATACTTGACTTAGACTTGAAAATATGACTAAAAAAAATCCTATTTGTCGGTTTTTAAGAAAACTAGATAAAAAGCTTGTGTCTGATCCATAAAAGGCATTTAAATTGTTTATATACTTAAAACCAAGATAAGATGTGAGCCATAATCATAATTACATGTACATCATACATATGTTTTTAAAATAAATAAATAAAAATAAAATATATAGAGAGAGAGAGTATAAGACTCTAGCTAGCCTATATATAGGTAGTATGATTACATTTTTCAAGTTCTCATTTACAAAATCTTTTCTTTCTTCCTTTCATTTCTACTCAACCCATACATTCAACAGTTATAGAAGAGTGTAGAAATGGTAAGTTCCTCAAGTCACCAAATAAGAAATATTTATGTTTTCTATGGATCCAGTCTTGAAAAGAAAATAGAGTTTTTAGAATCAACAAACCATTTTGGTCAGGTATTAGCTGAGAGAAAGATTCATTTAGTGTATGAGGGAGGTAGCTTTAGGTTAATGAGGAGAGTGTCAATAACTGTATTTTTAAGAGGTGGTCAAGTTATAGGGGTTGTCCCTAAAGCTTTAACACAAGGGGACATCGCTGGAAAAACAATTAGAGAGAAACTACAAGTCTCCACAATATTTAATTGAATAAATACAATATTTAAACACGATAATACCTTCATTGTTGTACTAGGTAGTCTGGAAACATTAAAAGAGATCTTTCATATTACCTCTTGGATCCAATTACACATTCACCATAAACCCATAGGTATGTTAAACATTAATGGTTTTATGATAAATTATTGTCTTTTCTTGATCATGTTATGGAATAGAAATTTCTAACATCTTCAATATGACAAATCAAAATCTTTACTGCTACTGATGAATAATTAATTGAACAACTACAATCTTTCACTCCTGTAATTGATCCCTTTATAAGTCGTATAAATTGGTCAACTAAGAAAAGGAGTAAAAAGCTTAGATTGGATTTGAGCTTTCGTTTGTGAATCCTTATGTCTTTTGGTTTTCTTAATAGCATATTCTTTTATTTTATTATTTTTTATATTTATTTAAGTGTGCTTCAAGTTTGTTAGTATTCGGTATTTTAGGTGATGTCTTTTATACTCTATCTTTTTATCCTAGGATATTGAGGACAATATCTCATTTTGATTGGGGGGGAAAAGATAGTAGTTGATATTATAAAAATAAAAAATTAACTAATTGTATTTTCTATTTTTTAAATAATTTGCAAAACTGTTATTACTAGGATGACAAAGTAAAGGTTTTTTTTTGGTTAAAATAACTCTTGAGATGCATCTTTGTAAACATTCTTAACAAGGTCTATTAGAATACTTCTTGAAATATTTAGGTTTAGAAACTCTCGCATTGTTATCACTTAATGCTGCTCATATATTCATTTAATAAGTATTCTTAAACCTTCATTTTCATACACACACTTTAACATATGATTATGGGTTGCACAATGGATTATTATATTATTTATATTCTTTTATTAAAGGTAACAACTAAGAAAAACAGATAGTATATAAATTGCAAAAAAAAATATGATAATAGAAACATAGATAAGTTTGGTTTCGTAGCCTTTTTAACCTACGTAATTAAGCCCAAATGAGTATTTTAACACCTAATACCTTAAAGTCAATTGATTTGGGAGTTATTTTCTTATTGTTTGTTACATGTGTTGAGGAGAAAAACTTAAGAAAATCAAACATTGCACTATCAATGTGTTAGTATCTGCAACTCGAGTTATTAAGCTTGAAAGGGTGTATCAACACCTAATGCCCTAAGACCAATTGGTCTAGGAATCATTAGCCAAAAGCTTGTTGCATGGGTCAAAGATACATTGTGTTTTTAAGTTATATATATTAATAAAAAAAGAAAAAAAAAGAAAAAAAATAATCCCAACATAAGAAAATTAACCTTAAATATTAGAACAAAAATTTTATTTTTTTTTCAAGCATAGCCTCATGACTATGTGTTGCTATATTGATCACAATAGGAAGGTTTATTAATATCTTGTTTAAGAGGTATTGAGCAAATATAAAAATTTAATGAGAGTTTGTTTATCTAGATAGATTAATGGAAGTTGAATGATGAATGCCTTGTTTTGTGGAATTTGCAAATTGTTTTTGTATTTTAATGCTTTGATTACTAAGGACTAGTAATAAGCTAGTTAGAAGGTGTGATTAGTACATAAAAGTATATTTTTATCAAAATTTTATATCATCATTTTGCACTTGAAGTATCAATAACTCCTTAACTAAAGTATGTTTTATAATAACAAGTCTAATACCATAAGGTACCTTTAATTTATGGTAAATATTCATCCTAAATACAAGCTTATCACATAAATAAAAGGATTGATTGATAAGTTAAAGTATTGAAATTGAAAGGACAAAAAAGGGTCAAACTTAAAAAAGAGATGCTGGTGCAATCCAAATTGAAATATTTGTCTGGTAATTAGGTCATATCTGGAGCTCTAGATCTCAAATTTAGGTCTACTTTATATGGATGGAAAGTTAAGACATAGGCCTAAAACTTTCATATGAAAGTCAAGATTCAATTCTACCATTTGAAAATCTAAATATTAGCAACAACGTAGAAATCTAAATGTATCATGTAGCCAGACATTGTTAGTATTCAGCTTATATCCCGAGTTCTAGAAGTCCAAATACCTCTTTTTTTTTCCTGAAAATCTAAGATAATTTCCTAGAACTTTCATATGAAATTCTAGCTCAAATTATGACGTTATCAATGACATTTTATTTAAACAAGAAGATAAGGATTGTCACAAGTCTAGATATGGTCACCCACTCATTAATTAGTTATCAAATCAATAGTTTTCAATTTTAGCCTATAAAAGGAGGCATTTGTTAGGCATTTAGGCATATTAGTTTCCATATCAAGATCATGTTATTTCTTTATCTCTTTGTATTTTTATAATACTTAAGTTTTGCTTTCATTAATATCTTATTTATGGCTTTCATTTTCTTTTCTTTACTTGGTTAACTTTTATCTTATTTATGTTTTTTTTATTATTTTAGCTAAGTTTATTATGTCAAGGTGAAAAGGTTACACTAATGGTTTAAGAATAAGTATAATGTAAACTTAACATGGACTTTAATGTTTTATACTAACATGTTTTGTATTTGTTATCTTATTCACTCTTGATACTTTGCTTATTAAATGGTTAAACTAGATTTATGTTGTATAACACTTGACACAATAAATACTTAGCACTTTTATAGTTCAACTGTATGGTGTAACAAATACTTGTGCTATGAAAGGAACTTAACTTTTTATTTACATAAGTTATAATTATAAACACCTGACAACATTTGCAAGTATTATTATTCAAATAAGATAACTAATGTAATCATGTTAACCATTTATAATTTAATTGTAACCTCCTTTGTGTGTGGTTTTCAGCTAACTAATAAAAGTTTATATTATACTTGTTTGAACTACCATAAATGAATCTTTTAACCTTGACATTTGTTATTATCATTATTTAATCCTCACATTCATCTTACATCTCATAGTTTTCATCAACTTTTTCTTCTTCTTCTTCTTCTTCTTCTTCTTCTTCTTCTTCTTTATTATTATTATTATTAGTATTATTGTTGTTGTTGTTGTTGTTATTGTTGTTGTTGCTGCTGTTATTGTTGTATTATTGTTATTTATAATTTATACAATTAATCTACTTGTAGTTCGACCTCGATCTTACTAGGTTGTTTATTACTTCAACACTCCTGCAATTGAAAAAATACATCAATTTTTTTTGGTTGTGTCAATAATTTATAGTAAATGCTCATTTTAAATGTAGGCATATCTCACAATTCGAATGATTAATTGATGTGATTAACTATTGAAAGTGAAAGAACAAAGAAAAGGATAAGTTTAAAAAAGATATGTTGATTTAATTCAAACTGGAATACTATTCAATTATTGATTCATCTCTGAAACTCTAAATCTTAGATTTCAGCTTGGTTTATATAACTAGAACACTATGACATAGGTCTAAAATATTTATGAGAGTATAAGACTCAATTATACCAATTGTATGGTATAACTGACACTTATGTTATGAAAAGAACTTGATTTGTTATTAACATAAGTTATCACCATGAATACCTAACTATATTTACAAGTATTGATATTATTCAAATAAGATAATTTAAATATAATCATATTAACAAATTATAATCCGATCAAAATCTCCTTTGTGTGTGGTTTTCAATTGAGTAATAAAAAGAGTTTATATTATACTAATTTGAAATACCATTAGTGGATTCTCTAAATTAAACAATTATTTTATTCTTATTTAATCCTTATATCAATATCCTATAAAATTCTCATAAACTCTTTGTTTTATTAAATATATATTATTTGTAATTTATATAGTTCATTTTCATGTGGTTCGACCTTAATCTTGTCGGGTTATTTATTACTTCGACATTCTTATACTTAGGATAAAATATCAATCTTTTGATTTTGTCAATAGCTATGACTCGATTTTAACTGGCGTTGAAGGGTTGCTTATCGTGGGTCTTTGTTTAGTGGGAGTTTTGTGGAGGAGGATGACTGTGAGGTTTATCTAACGAGCTTAAGCAATTAAAAAATTACTTTGGTCTCTCATTTTTCTTCCATTACATTTTTTGTTTCCTTGTTTATATATATTTTATTTTTTTAATTTTTTATATGTTTTGTATTTTGATATTTTTTAAAAGGACAACATCAATGCTAACTTAATAAAAAAAATGATTTTGAAATGAATGTATTAATAGTTTTAAAAAAATTGAATTTAAAAGAGAAAAAAATTATTTTTTTTTTCATCTCAAAACTTTAACATTACTAGTTAAATAGCTTCAATTCTTTTTAAGTTAGGCTATATATTTTCAAGTTTAGAAGAGAGAGAATTTATTTATTTTCATCTCAAAAGAAAAAAACATCTACATCTCATAATCCATTTCTCTTATATAATATCTTCATGAAAAACTCTAAACTAACATTAGTATAACACCCACAGTTCAATTTATTATTATTAGTCAAGAAAACCTAAATCCAATGGAGTTATTTTGAGCCTCATTAGTTAAATTATTTTTTAACTAAATTGAATATGACTCGTAGGCAATATCAACAATTTTTTTAAAGATTCTACTATGCATAGTAAAATACATGTATATATACACACACATAGTAGCAAAGCCACATGAGAGTAATGAGAGTAAAAGGGGACAATTATCTCCTTAATTTTTTTAAATATTGTTTATATTATAATATTAATATAATAATATGATAGGGGGTTGATATACACATTTATTATTGTTGACTTGTGTCTTAATATAATAAATAATATATATAATATATGTGCACCACCTCNAAAAACTCTAAACTAACATTAGTATAACACCCACAGTTCAATTTATTATTATTAGTCAAGAAAACCTAAATCCAATGGAGTTATTTTGAGCCTCATTAGTTAAATTATTTTTTAACTAAATTGAATATGACTCGTAGGCAATCATTTTTTATTTGTTTTATTATTTAATTTTAGTTTTTATTTTTTTATAAGTAGTTATTGAAAATATTAAATTTTATAATAATTTAAAGATTTTGATATATATAATATTTTGTATCAGTTAAAGATTTAATCATGAATGATAATATAATGTATTAAAGTGCAAGATTTTTAACAATAAATATCGATTTGATTGTTTCAAATTAGTTAAATGTTATATCATTTTTAATTGAATTGATTATAATATAGAATTAAACTTTTTCATAAGAAGAATAAGCAAAAATTTAAATTGTTATTAGCAAGTAAAGATTAATGTTTGTAAAATTAAAATTATTTTAATTTGAGATCGGTACTTTTTATTATGTTAATTTTCTTGTGCCTTTCTATAAAATAATCAAGAGATGTGATTAAATAATTTATATTTTTTTATCAAATAATTTGTGTTTTTCTATAAAAGAATTAACATGTGCAAGCTTAATTTTAATTAGTGAATATTATTTTTTTTCCTTAAAAAAAGAAAGATAAATTTTTTTGTTTTTAAAAATAATTTGTTATGATAAATTTAGACTATCAATCCTGTATTATGTACAACATATTACATGGTAATAAGATATGAAATGGATTTTGATAAATTGATGTGTTTTTTATAATAATTTTCTTATGAAAAATTTATAATTATTATATAATTCAACTAAATTTTATAATTACAAAAACTTAAAGAAAATAATTATAATATAAGTTTTTTTATTTTAAAAGTATTTTAAAATTAATTTTATTTTATATGAGTTAATATATTTATTTTAAATTAATTTCAAATACATATCTATATATAATATAGTATTTATTAATAATTTCCTATCTCATTTAATATATTCTGTCTCTAGATGGAAAAAACACACAGAATAATTTTCTTTACTTACGAACAAAGTAGGGAATTTTCGTAAAAAAGAATGTGAACAGTAAAAGAGCGACTTGCCCTTGCCAGCCTTTTCACTTTGCAAAATGCATCGTAACCCATTAGAAGAGAAGAGACACGAACAAGACAGCTTGTTACGAGGGCCCACGCGTTCGGCCAGTAGACATCCAACTAAAGTAACCAGTTCTTCACTTGCAATTATTGTCGATTCCTCACGTGGCTACCTATAATTGGTTCGTTAAACTGGCAACGTCCCCATGTCAATAATCACAGCTGTATGAATCTCTCCCACGTCAATGGCACCCACTCCCCTTTCCTAACCGAGAATCAAATGATAGGTACGTCTGTATAACAAAACCCGTCACCGTAGCAGCCTAAGGACCTGTTACTTTAACATTCCCACTAATAATAATACTACTCCTATCATATCACATGCATCGATTCACCGAATGGACAAAGGTGGGACCCATCCAGCCAGACTGTATCAAGCGCCACATTACGGTGCCTATTTGTTTTGTTCGATGGAAGAATCCCAAATCTGTGGGCCCCGAAAATATGTTGTTTATCAAACTACACCATTATCATCTAATTATCACTGACTTTTTGATTTTGTACCTCATCTACGAAAAATTACAACTACACTCTTTAATTGCACTTTTTGCCTCATCTGCTGTTAAAGATCATGACTTTGACATTTATTTTTTCTACACAAAATACCACATTCACATATGTTTTGCCCCAGAGATAAATAAAAAGTTCAAATAAAATACCTAAATTTATGATGATTCTATAAAGCTGAACTATAAATGAAATTAGAATACCCAATATAAACTCTAAGTATTAATTTGATTTATCATAAATAATAGATAATATAAATCTTTTTAACTTTTTGAATTAAAATTCATAATTTTATTGTTTTCCTTATTTATACTTAATTCTTCTCTCACTCTTGGCATCTTAATCATAATACATTAATAAAACTAAAATATGCTTTTTTAAATAATATTTAATATATTGAACAGACGAATTGGATAAGTAATTATCTTTTCTTGTATTATTATGTTTTGGACAAAACAATTTATTTTTTTGGTAAATTTCAGAAGAAACTTTGCTGATTTAGGATGAATTAGTTCGAGTTGAAGATAAAATAGAGGAATGAATAATCCAACTTGACCCACTAAAAACCTAGGTAAAAAATCCATTAACTTTTTTTTAAATTACTTTTTTATCAAAATAAGGTTGTTTTGAAATTATTATTATTTTGTCAAAACAATGTTGCTTTGGATTTTTTTTAATTTGGATCAACTTGAGTTGACCTTTTTGAATGGTGACTCGGGCCTCACCTCAAGTCAATTATTGAGTCAAGTTCTAAATTATGATAATAATTATTTTTATTTTTACATTGACTTGATTTAACCCAGGTTGAATCTCTTAACCTATAACATAGGTCTAACTCTAGATGGACCTTCAAATTGAGTTTGAGAATTATGATAATAATTATTGTTCTTCTTATATTGACCTAGATCAACCCAAATTGACCCTCTCATTCCGTGACTCGAGTTTTGCCTTGAATTGATTTTTAAATTGAGTTTTAAAACTATAATAATAATTATTTTTATTTTTATATTGTCTCCGGTCAACTCGGGTTGACAATCCTGACTCACCCTAGATCGACCCTCCAATTAGTTTTTAAAACTACAATAATAATATTTTTGTATCCTTACATTAACTTGAATAAATGATCAACTAGATTTGTGATCTTAGCCCAGCCTTTAGTCTACCTTCAAGTCAAGTTTTAAAACTACAATGATAATTATTTTTATCCTTACATTAACTTGAGTGAATGATCCGTCCATCTTGCGATCTAGGCCTTACTCTAGGTTAACCCCTGAATCAAGTTTTAAGATTATAATGATAATTACTGTTATCTTTACATTGATCTAAGTCAATGAACAACTTGTTCTATGACATAAGCCTTATTCTAATTCAACTTCCTAATCAGGTTTTAACATTATTATAATAACTAGTTTTATTCATATGTTAACTTACATTAACTTTAATTAACCCTTATGCAAATAATTGGATAAGCTTGTCCTATTCCTTTTAATGGGACCAAAAAATTCTCTATTAGAATAACTTTGGATAAAATTAAAAAATATTTTTTTATTGTTCAAAAGTGCACCAATATCAAACAAATTATCATTTAAATAATTATTATGTGTTTTAAATTAATCATGTGTTAGAAATCCTATTTAACTTTGTTGGGTTCTAATAACTCTTTTCTTTTAGTAAGATAGTTTATAATGCTATTGAAGTTCATAATTTTTACTTAAAATATTGTCTTATATCACTTGGATAAATGACTAAAAATATTCCTGTACAAGTGAACAAATCTTTGAATTTTTTTTTAATTATGTCTATCATATCTTTGTATAGTATCCAATTCCCAAATATATTCTTCTATCAAATATTTTTATCTAAATTAAAATAAATATATATTTTATTTTAAAAATATCCCTCAATTATATAATATCATAACAAAAACTTGTCATTAAATTGCTTATTTTTTAATAAATAAAAAGATTTAGAATACCCAATCATTCAAATTTTAAAAAATTAAACTTATATTATTATACAACATAAGGGCATTCTTAACATATATATATATATAATGAAGATTTTGATAAAAGTACATTTTTAAAAATTAGATATTATATAAGGACATAATAAACACAATTACAAGCCTAGTGACATATTAAAAACTTGTTAAAATAAACAAGGATAAATATAGTCATTTACCCCTTATCTCTTAGTGAAATAGGTTACCATCCAATTGGGTGTAAAATCTTCACCAAAGAAAAATGAAAAAAAAAAACTTTGAAAAGAAAAACAATAAGTTAATTATCTAATTAAACACAAACATAATAAACAAAATTATCTAATAAAAATAAATTTAAACTCTATAAGTGACTATGAAAAATCCCTATATAAGTAAACATTTCACAAAAAAAATAAAAAAGCAACATTTTATTTAAAAGAAATACAATAAAAAAAATCTAGTAACCAAACTAATAAAAAAAAACACTCACACAAAGGGGAAAAGAAACACAACTAGCAATTACACCAAATACTCAAAGACTACTACATAATTAATTCCTTTGATATATTATCAAAGTTTATACTTTCAAGAATATTAATCAATACTATGCATTAAAATCTTATTACATTAAATCAAAGAGGAGTAACAAAAGATTCAAAAAATCATATTTTAAACAAAAAAATTAGAAAGTAAAATTTATATTGAATTAAATATATAACAATCTTTATGTTTATATATAATTGCAAAAGATTTATAGTTAAATACGCTACAACAAAAGATTGGTTGTAATAAAATAAATTCATTTGAAAGTTATTACTAACATACCATAATTTTAATAACAAAATATCGATTATAGTATAAAAGGATTAACTACATCAATTTAAATCAAGGTGCACAATTGAGATTAAACACTATAAAATTGAAATAAAGCCTATATTGGAAACCTATTAAACATGGATTTTCAAATCTTCAATAGCTTATATTAATTTGTAACCCTTTTTTTCTTTGGTACAAATTCTTTACTTGATTTTTACTTTAATTGTCTTGATATTATCATCAATGGATCATGAATGTACATAATTTAATATACATGTTATATATTTTACTATCATAACAATTCAAAAATGCATTTTTCATATATAAAGTTGTGCCTTATACTTTTGACCATCATAATATATGCTTCTTAAATCTTCTATTGAAAGTTCACTACTCGTAATATTTATTTATGAAATCATCCATTTTTATCACATCAAGATGAAAATCAATTCATCCCCTATTTATGCATCACACAGTTCCCTAAGAAATAGGTATCATCTTGTTTCTAATCCCTAATTCTCTATAATTTTTAATCAATAACTCAAGTAGTTAACTATACATGATGACTATAAAATGTTTATCACATTACATATATATCTCACTCTTAATATTTTTTAGACTAATATCTCAATTACCAACATCATACCCTATAAACTAACTGAATAGTTCCTTAAAATATAATACATTTATAACTATTTTTATGTATTCTTGATGTTATTTCAAAGTCAACTTTTGCATTTTATACATCACATTATTAAAATAGTTTTAAATCATACCTCACCCCACTACTGAAATAGCTAACATTTTAATATATCTAAATCATTGATCATTATCAGTTCAATCTCATGTGGGTTACTAAATCTCTTTTCAAACTTACTCCACGTATAAATATAATTTATTTGCCCAATTAACTTCTAACACTTTAAAGTTGTGTTTACTAACATGCTCTCTATTCTTATTATCTAACTATTAAATGGGTTCTTCTAACGTGTGAGTTCATTTATGCAACTAAATTTTCTTCCTTCATCTTTCATGCCTATTAACACAAATCTCAATGATATATTTACACTTTCTTTATATATAAATCAACATCTTGTCTTATATAATTATTCTCCTTGTAATACTAGCAAATTAGATAGATAATCAAATGTTCTGGCAATCAAATGCATTGATACCATTAGTTCCTCTCAAAGTAGCTAGTCCAATCAAATATCTTAGTCATCACTCTTATTAATGCCACTAGCTCCACTTAGTGTAGCTGGTCAATCAAACATCTTAGTCATCAATCTTGCTAATGTCATTATCTCCTTTTAAACAACTTATCAATTCAATAACTTGATCATTAGTCTCACAAATGTTAGTAACTCTACTTAAAATAATTAGTCAATTAAACATTCTAGTTATTAGTCTCATTAATGTCATTATCTCCACTTAAGGTAACTAATCAATCAAATTTCCTGATCATTAGTCTCACTAATGCTACTAGCTCTACCCTAGGACATCTAATTATTCAAACATCTCGATCATTAGTCTTATTAATATCACTAGCTCCATTTAGAGCAACTAACCAATCAAATATACTAGTCGTTAGTCTCATTAATGTCACAAGCTCCATTCAGAACAACTAGTCAATCAAATATCTTGGTCATTAGTCTCACTGATGTCACTAGCTCCACTAAAGGTAACTAGTCAAATTAATTTTTTCATGGCTTTAACATTTTGACAATTACATATTCATTATATACATATATCAAGTTTACTTTGTTAATTAAAATCAACACTTTATACATAAATGTATAAACTTGTTTCTATATAGCAACTATCAGATTTCATTCCAAATACCTATTAATAACCTGACAGTCAATTATATTAACATCACTAACTCTATTTAAGGTAGCTAATCAATCAACTTTTTTTTTAATATTTACATTCATATAAATACATGCATATTTAAATAATTTTTAATTCTAAAAGCTTAAAAAATTCTATAAGCAGAAAAAAGTGTAGTACAACTACATTGAGCTTGTGTGCATGTCGCTACTTCTTGATGTTTTTCTATTTTCATAGCCTTTCTTGTTCCACTGAGGATATAATTATCATTAATAATGTAACTAGCACTACTATTTCAATTCACTTCTCATCCAAGTATTATTTTCAAACCATTAACAAAAGAAATCCTTAAAATTTCTAACACATACATATTTTTGTTGTTGTTCATACTTTCTATTATCAATTCAAATGCTAGAACCCTTTATTAACATCAATTATAAGCAAATATTAGAAATTGATTATTCCTAACTAGTTTAGTTCACCTAAACCAAACACTGTTTTGTGTTTTAATCATAATTAAAGTTATATAAATCTGTTTTGAGCATGTTTAATCTTTATGGAAAGATAAGACTTCATAACAAGATTAAGTGAATTTCTCCAATCATTTCCTCCATTTCTTATTCTTTTTTTCCAAACTCATGTTTCATCTCTTTTGATTTCAAGCTTTCTCTATCTAAAAATTATATTCAAACTCTTTAATCTTTCATTTTTTTTCTTTCAAATTTATTTGTTCTTTCAAGATTTATATGTTTTAAATCATCCAAAACCCTTTAATTTCTTAAAATTCTCTCTAAGATTTTCACCCTCTCAAGCTTTTTTCTTTTTTCATCCTCTAGTTGGATTTTTAATAAGGAACGACGGGGCACTATTCAATTTATTTATAAGTTTACCACTCATTTATGCCTTGGATTTTTTGTTCTTTTAGACTATTTGATTTTATACTTAAATCACCGGTCCTTACCAAACTCTAATTGACTTAAAGTTATAAACCAAGTAAAATGGTATGTCAAGAGACTTATTGCAAAATTTTAGCCCAATTCAAGAGTGAAAGTTAATCACAGTAGCTTAAAACTCGTCAGTTGGTGATTAAAATTTGAATTTTTTATTCAATTCTTATTTAAATTATATCAATTATTTCACTAAGTTCTTGGAATCATTCTAAAATAATTTATTTTTTCTTTTATCATTTATTTTATTTATAGACATATTATTGTTTTATGGTAATGTTATCGGTTTGTTTTTTTATTGTTATTTTTTTATCCATCAAAACTTAGTGTCAGGTGTGCCAAAGTTAGGAATTTTAATCTAAAATTCATAGCTCTTGTCTTAACTACAATAATACCTATATATTTATTTACAAATATCATCTTCTTCATACATGTCACATTTATTATTATTTCTACCATTTATTTATTTCTTTTTATCTTAACTTCCATTACTTATTGAGATCTCAATCCTAATTTTATATGGGGGTTTACAATGTAGTTATTAGTTCTTCATTGATCAAATCCCTGAACATATCTAGGTATCATTCGGTTTCTCATCTCATTTGTAGTTTGCTTATTAGAGAAATTGTATTTTAATAATAGTTTTTAACTATTTTTCAATTCCTTACAATTAATTATTGAGTGCCATAATTTTGATTTTTTTTTCTCTTTGATGAATCAAAAGATGGGATAATTGTTGTATATGATAAGACATTTAAGGCAGGACTTCATCTTCCTCTTTATCGTCTTCTCATTGAATTCCTTAATACTTAACACCTTACGCTATCCTAATTTACTTCTAATTTTTTATTTCATTTATTTTGGAATGTTTTTCTATCATCTCAACTACCCTTGCAATCTTTTCATCATTCACCAATTTTATTAAACTAGTGCTCAATAATTTCTTGCCTTTTATTATATGTATAGGGCTTATAAGACAATCTACTCTATATTGTTAAACATATATGCATCAAACATTACAAGAAATCTATTGCCTTTAAAATGGAGCTAGTGAATTTTTCTCTATAAGGCTTATGATTGGTTGTCTAAAAGGTTTTTGATATCTAACAATTGAAATACTCTAATCAAGACTTCTCCATCATTTCAAAAGGTAGCCTCGCAATTGATTAGTACTCAAAAGTGCATTTTTATCATGGTTTTATATCATCATTTTGCACTTAAAGTATCAATAACTCCTTAACTAAAGTACGTTTTATAATAATCTATCTAATAATATAAGATACCTTTAATTTGTGGTAAATGTCCATTTTAAATGCAGGCCTATCACATAAATGAAAGGATTATTTGATGACTTTAAGAACTTTAATTACAAAGGCAAAGAGATGATCAAGCTTAGAAAAGAGATGTCGGTGCAATCCAAACCGGAACACTGTTCGGTAATTGGGTCATATCTGGAGCTATAGATCTCAGATTTAGGTCTACTTTATATGGATGGAAAGGTAAGACATAGGCCTACAACTTTCATATGGAGCCCAAGATCTAAAAAGGCCATTTTCAAGTCCAAATTATTGCAACAACAAAGAAGCCCGAATCTGTCCTCCAGCCCGAGCACTGTTCAGTATTTTGGCCATATCTGGAGTTCTAGAAGTCGAAATGAGCTGAATTTTTTACACAAGAAAGCTGAGACAATTGCCTAGAACTTTCATGTTTTCAAGTGGCTCTAATTTTGACGTCATCAATGACGTTTTGGGCAGACAAGAGAAGATAAGGATTGTCACCAAGTCAAGGGTTGGCCATCTACTCATCAATTAGTCATCAAATCAATAGTTCCCAATTTTGGCCTATAAAAGGAGGCATTTGCCATGCATTTAGGCATCTTGGTGTCCAGATCAAGATCATGCTCTTGTTTTCTCTCTTTGTATTCTTTATGCTTTGTTTTCATTAATATCAAGTTTATGCCTTTCATTTCCTTTCCTTTCTTTAGTTAACTTTTATGTTCTTATTTTGTTTATCTATTTTTCTTTCTTTCATTATGTCTAGCTAAGTTAATTATGTCAAGGTGAAAAGGTTACACTAATGGTGTAAGAATAAGTATGGTATAAACTTAATATGGACTTTAATGTTTAATACTAACATGTTTTATATTTGTTATCTTGTTCACTCTTTAATACTTTGCTTGTTAAATGATTAATCTTGATTTATGTTGTATAACAATTGGTACAACAAATGCTTGGCACTTTCATAGCTCATAATGTATGGTATAACCGACACCTGAGCTATGAAAGGAACTTGATTTGTTGTTAACATAAGTTATAATCATGAATGCTTGACGAAATTTACAAGTATTAGCATTAATTGAATAAGATGACTAATGTAATCATGTTAACAATCTATAATCTGATTGGAACCTCCTTTATGTGTGGTTTCCAATTGAACAATAAGAGTTTATACTATACTTGTTTGAAATACCATTAGTGGAACCTCTAACCTTGACATTAGTTATTATCATTGTTTAATCTTTACTTTAATACTCTATCTCCAAGTTCTCATCATCATCATCATCTTCTTCTCTTTATTTATTATTATTATTATTGTTATTATTGTTGTTGTTGTTATTTATAATTTGTACAATAACCTCCCTGTGGTTCGACCCCGGTCTTGCCGGGTTATTTATTACTTCGACACTCCTGCACTTGGGAGAAGACATCAATCTTTTCATCGTGTCAGCAATATATCTATGGAGTTGATTAATGTTTCTCCTTATTAGACTAATAACATTATTCATATCATTAAAGGAATTCAACTTAACAAAAAGAATAATGACATTATTGAAATTAACCATTCGGTTGAGCATTCAAATAAGTAGAGCTATATTTATAATCTTAATTTTCATTTGATGTTTTGTTATGTACATATTGTCTTTATTATATTTTCATTTTTAGTATCCTTTAGGTAATTTTATGCTTTTATTTTTATTTTCCTTCATGTTTATATAGAAGTTTATATGTGTCTTATTATGACAACTATAGTTCTATCTATAGATAATGATTATTTGTTTCATGCATCATTTAATTTATTTAATTTCCTTAGTATTAGAATAACAATGAAGATTGTTCATTTACTAGTTTATTTGAGACTAAGCTCCTTATAAGATTAATGCTCATTAACATTAGGATGATGCTAAGGACTATCTATTTATTATTGACAATTTAGTGAGGGTCAAATTCTTTACGAGATTAATACACTTAGATATAAAGACAATAGGGAGGACCATCCATTTTTGTTAATGGTTTGGTAAGGATCAAACTAATTATAAGATTAATATTCATGGATATCAGGATTATGGTGAGTTCAATCAATTTTTGTTGATGATTCAACAAAGATTAAAGCATGCTTAAATTATAGTAAGTCATATTAATGCATCGATGGACACTTGTTATTTGTTTTGTGAGGGCCAAATCATTTCTCACATTGATAATATATTTCATATGGTTACAACACTTTTTTAGTTTTAGCCAACCATTTGATGAAGACTAAGTTATGCTACAATAGTACTTCTATTTTATATGTCAATAATAAAAGGAAATGTACTTTTATTATGTTATACTAATAATAACATTTTATAAAGTTTTGATAATTACAAGGTCTAGCTAACTCCTTTGTTCTTTTTACAATAAACTTGTAAATATTTGCTTTATTTCTTTAATGACTTTAAATAAACCTTGCTAATTATATCATAGCTTTATTAGGTTATTTCTAGTAGATTGTATACTTTATAAGACTAGGTCACTCAATTTGAACACAAGGGGCTCACCTTCATGTAATAGAACTAAGGAACTTTGATGCGAACTTGTTGATTATATGGTTACAAAAAATTATAATAGATTTCATATGGTTATAACATTTTTTTTTTAGCCAACCATTTGATGAAGACTGAGTTACGCTGCAATAGTACTTCTATTTTATATTTCAATAATAAAAGGAAATGTTTTTTCATTATGTTATACTACTTATAAAATTTTCTAAAGTTTTGATAACTCCAATGTCTAGCTAACTCCTTGCCTCTTTGTATAATAAACTTGTAAATCTTTGTTTCACTTTTTTAATGATTTTAAATAAATTTTCCTAATTTTATCTAATTTTATCATAGCTTTATTAGGTCCTTTCTAGTAGATTATATGCTTCACAACACTAGGTCACTTAATTTGAAACAACGGGGCTCACCTTCGTGTTATAGAACTAAAGAACTTTGATGCGAACTTGTTGATCATATGGTTAAGCAACCCCCAATGAAATATATAACAACTTAAAAAGCCAACAATTAGGTTTGATAAAACCCTAACCTAAAAGTAATTGTGTGCTTAAGAACTAAAGGTATTGAAAAAAGATTTAGACTTGATGATAATCTTAAGTAAATGAATGTAACCACGAAGCTAGTTAATCTTTAATAAGTCAGTATACGATCTTTGTCTTTCCAAAACAAGGTTATTTTACCACAAACAAATAAAAAGAGAACTCACATTTATTCTTCAATTTGCTGCCAAAATTTACAGCTAAAAAAAATATTATATAGTGTCTTCTAACTAACCTTAATAAATCATTTTTAGGTTGCAAGCTAATTGGTTTAAACTAGTAATCAACTAATATAAGTCCAATAATAAAATAAACCCCTAAAAAATGTGTAATAGGCCACAACAAACCAAAAAAAGAAAGATAATTATTCAAAAATAAATAAAATAGGATAATAAAACAAACTCTTCATGCTAAAATTTCTCCACACATCTTTAATCTCTAATTTTTGCACATTCTTGGCATATTTCAATCCTAATGTTAAACACATCATTTTTCCTTGTCTAGATGAATAATTAGGACTACCATACATGGTTGAAAATCTTGAGATGTCTAATTCCTATACCAGCTTTAATAGCATCAAAATTCAACTTAAAACTCAAACAGTATGCGAAGGTCTAGTTTGGTAGATTTGACAACATTTAGTAGTAATTTTTATCCTTCAAAATAACATGTCCATGAACTTCATTTAACTTGAAAATTTATCAAAATATAGTTCCATGCACTTCATATCTCCATGTAAAATTGTAGCTTGATTCGAAGTAAGGTTTGAGAGATATGCATGATTTTGAAAAATTGATCAACAGACATTTTAAGATCAAATTTAGACCTAATTTGGTTCATATCAAACTCTTTCTTAAAAGGTTGTTATTCTCACTATTGTTTATTTCCACTTTTCTTTAACCATATCAAAACTAATACTAGTGATTGTGTATTTGACTATATATCATATTTGATAACTTTAGGTCTGGTAACCATGCATCAATAAGAATTAAAGCCTTTGATCCATATCTTAGGCCTATAATGTACTTTTAGTTGTGTTATTCAAGGTTTTTTTATTAGCTAATAACACTTTTAGAAGGTCATCCTAATGTTTTCTAGCGTTAATCTCTAGCTTTATTATTTACCTTCACCTATTTATATGGATGTATGATTGATGTTATTTTATCAATATTAAATTGTCAATAAAAATACTTATATCAACAATGTTATATCAAAAATGGTTTATCATTATCGATAAGATCTTAAACTTACAAATTGTATTTTTTTTGCATGAAATTCTTATTATTTTCTCTTAGTTATATAGGTCATTACTTAAGCTTTCATAAACTTAGTAAAGTAATATATTACTATTATAATAAACTTCCATTATCTAAAGGTTTAAAGGAAAGGTCTAAAAAATTAATTCCACATTATACAAATAGACAAGATTTTGTTATGCTTTATAGATTTTATGTCAAATTATAGTGCAATTCTTTATACTTTTAGCAAGTGTCACACTTTTTTATCATTTTGATGTGGTCTTTAACCATGAATCCTAGCACTTTTTATGATTCTCTTCTAAATATATATTTTTTCCCTTTCTAGAGAGACCCTTGAGTCCATTATATATATTTTCTCATCTTATTACAATAAATATTTTCTAGCTAATAATTAAAGGGATAACGAATGTAAGTTCTCACCCTATCACCTATTTGAGCACTCCAATTATCCCTCTTACATGATGGCTCTACTCAACGTATTCTTCTCAAATTCTTAAAAAGTTAGTCTTTTTTCTTAATCAATACTTAGTCTCTTACATGACTTCCTTTAGATTTATATATTGTAACATTGTTTTTAAGCTTTTGCATAGTTTTTGGTTCCTCTAGTTCAAATGCATTATAAAATTCTTCAATGCTAGTTGACACCATAATTGCTACAATTAAATATGTTATTTCTAGTGTTTTTACATCTAATTTTATCATAAACTCCATCAAAGTATTTCTCATTCTCTTTTATAGCCATCAATATTTTACTTGACCTTTTACTTTTTACTTATGATGAAATGCCCTAAAAATAAATTATAGGTATCTTGAAAACTAGCAATGTACTGTGATGATAGGTTAGAGAACTAGGTCATTGTTGTACCGTTCAATGTTGATGAAAATGCATAATATAACATTGGATTTATAATTTAGTACAAAGTCATTAGTGATCCAAAACAACTGAAGTAATCATTTAGGTCCATTAATATGTTGTATGATTTTAGTAGAGGAATCCTCACGTATAGAGAAGCTTTAAGTATTGTAGCTTATAAATAGAGATTCATTTTTCTACTTGCCATCGTTCAATCTACATTTTAGGGCTTTCTTTATTCTTTTAAATTTTTATTAGTGCATCTTTCTCACTAAAACTTTAACTATTTTTTTAACCTTTTTTTTTTACTTTTTTTTAATCTTCCTCTTACCATTTGTCATAATTCTTTCCTTTTATTTATTTTTTGGTATACTTTCTTCTCCATCAACCTTCTTTATTTTATACATTGATTGAGCTTGCTTAGTCTGAAATAAAGCCTTGTGCACTACTTATGCAATCATATTTTGTATTTGAGTTATCATATATAGTGGTATCTTGATCTATTCTTGATCTTTTTATTTAACACTTTCAACCTTTAATCCTCTATAATTTCCTTCTTATTCACGTTCTAGTCATGATCAAGTACTATTACTTGATAAATTTTAGTATTGTAAGCCATAGCTTTTTGTTACAAGATTCTTACATATAGTGTTAAATATTATTATCATCTTAAATCCTTCAAATCTATATATAAATTATAAATTTATGAAATGAAAGGTTTAATTGAGTCAAAGACTTGATAAACTTTTAAATTATCAAGTTAATAATAATAATATATTAGAAAATA
Organism: Populus ilicifolia; assembly: GCA_015708895.1. Lineage (NCBI taxonomy): Eukaryota > Viridiplantae > Streptophyta > Magnoliopsida > Malpighiales > Salicaceae > Populus > Populus ilicifolia. The sequence goes on from SRLM01002846.1 coordinate 48,189, forward strand.
TTTGTGTATATTATTGTTGAATGGTGATATAATATGTTTATGTGCTTTATTATGACTTTTTATATCAATCATTTTATTTTCTTATTTGATACTCAAGGTTTTTCATTTTTCTTCTAGCAAGGGTGTTATAGTCCTTTTACATGTACTTGCACTTTTTCTCTTCACCATTTATTACATAAAACAAAAAAACATGAGTATTATGTAATTATGAATATGCAAGTTCAGTGGTAGAAATCAATAGGTGTACAGACATGAAATCGTTAGATTTGAGTTGTGACAAAAATAAGGGTGGCATTATAATTGTCAATAGATGGGGATTTAAACATAAACTTGATTAATAATTTGCCTTATTTAATATGTTTATCAAACGGCTACTAAAGTGGGCCCTTTTTATTAATAAACGATCTAGATCTACCAAATCATGACCGTTGCGTTTTACTAAGGGGCCCTATATATACAGAACTTCTATGGCTGCCAGCCTACATCACCACGTTCTCATTCTCTATTCTCGATTCTTGCATCCTCCACCTCTCTTCTCTCTTAAAAAATGGATCGGAATGGCATGCTTGGATTGGCACTGATGTGCATTATTATCGCCGGTGTCGGTGGTCAAGCACCGGCTGCGACACCGACATCAACTCCCGCGACTCCAACAACTTCTGCCGTGCCAGTAGCAGCACCAACAAAACCTACAACACCAGCTCCCGTATCATCACCACCTGCGGCGACACCAGCAGCTTCTCCACCGAAACAGACGATTTCAGGTCCAGTTGCGGCTCCATTGGCCACACCACCTCCATCCGTGACTCCAGTTAGCTCCCCACCGACTCCAGTTCCTGTTAGTTCTCCACCAGCAAAATCTCCTCCGTCTCCTGAGCCTGTTGCTTCCCCAACTAGTGCTCCACCGGCTAGCACTCCAGTTGCTCCACCGACGGCAGAGGTCCCTGCTCCTTCTCATAGTAAAAAGAAGCCAAAGAAGCAACAAGCACCAGCTCCTGGTCCGGCATTGTTGAGCCCACCAGCACCACCAACAGAGGCCCCTGGACCTAGTTCTGAATCCATCTCTCCTGGTCCTGCTCTCTCTGACAACGTAAGTCATCATTTCATCTTTATTTATGAGCAGTCTTATTAAACATGCTTGATAGGGAAATGGGAGGCATAGATCTAGAACATAAATCATAAAAACACAGCAAGTTAGATCTAATTTGAGGGTTTTTTTTTAATGGTATTGAAATTGATATTTAATTAATATATAATTGTCATGTGCTAGGTAAATTTATTGCAGTTCAGCCTGTTTTTATTTTTAAAAAAATTATATTAAATCCATATTTTTTATTTGTTTATTTATGATATTATTTTTTTTTTGAAAAATCAATATTTAAAAAAACAATTCTTAAAAAACACGTTTGAAAATATTTGCCCAATGATTTAAAATTTTTTTAATTTGAAAATGAATAATTCATTTATTTCAACATAATGTTTAGTTTTGTAACTTTAAAGAAAGGGCTCCGAAGATCTTAAACTATAGCTATAAAACCAACCCTAATTCAATTAAAATGGAAAGATCTTTGTTATGGGAAAAGAGAACGATGATACTAGTAAGAAGAATTCGTTTATGTTTTCCTAAAATTGCGCCGACTGCTGGGCACGAGTCGCTCACCGGCCGACAACTCTTGATTATATTTCAATTTAGATCTCTATATATCATGATTGAAGCGAATTTGAGCAATATGACATTTACTTAATTATTGAATATAACAGAGTGGAGCGGAAACAATAAGATGCTTGCAGAAGATGGTAGGAGGTTTGGCATTGGGATGGGGTCTGCTTGCTTTGATCTTCTAGAGAGAGAGAGAGAGGGAGAAGATGTTGTCATCATTATTACTTCTGTAATATTATTATTTTAATCTTTTGTCCCCCATGTTCTCTTAATTATTTCGGGCTGATCACATCTGATATATTTTTAATTTCACATTTTTTGGTTAAACTATTTTTTTTACTCCCCGGCTTGCGGTCTGGTCTCGGGAGGTGACAACATTTGCGTTGTATCTTGTAGTTCTCTCTACTCACTACCTCCATCTTTTTTCGATTATTATAGGTATGGTGATTCTCTGATTTTCCTTTTCTTTTTTCTGCTTTTACTTTATTTAACATCCCTCGTTTTTTGTGATGAATAATACAAAGTTAAAGGCTTCAGGGGGTGACTCAAATCAATTTAAAATAGTGTTATTTTACTTTTTTAAAAAAATTAAATTGAATTTTGACAAGATCATGAGTTACTTTATTTCAATTTACTTTTCTTAGTTTAATGGTTATGGGCTAGGTCTTTCTTTTGTGGGATTGTTATGTGTAAAAAAACGTAAGGGAAGAAAGCTAAAGCTGCGGGAAAGAAAGAGGGCAAGTGACCATTGAGCACGGAACTGGATTTTGATTGCAGTTGGCGAGATCTCTTAAAACAAAGAGTAGTCATTTCACGTCTTATTTCTCGCAGTAGATAATGGGAGAAATGCAGTGGTGATTTCCAAGGAAATCTTTCTTTTCTTTTCTTTTTCTCGGGGAACAACTGAAACATTAGAGGCTGCATTAAACTGGGATTTTTTCTTTACAATTTTGGGGTACTTAAATAATCTACATTTGCTTTGTAAACCCTAGTTAAAAATTTTATAGTGTTAAAGTAATAATGCTATTTCTAATTATAGCATAAATGGATATAAAAAAATAATGGTGGAAATATTGGTTAAAAATCAATAATGGTATCGTGAAATAGTTATAAGTCATAAATGGAATCTATGGATGAAGTAAAATATTTAAAATAAGAGGATGGTTTTTAGGATTTAATGAAATAATTACAACCATACATGGAATGGTGAAAAAAAATTAAGTTTTTATGTAAAATTATCTTTCAACTAGTTTTGGTGAAAAAAAATTAAATTTTTATGTAAAATTATCTTTCAACTAGTTTTATGCTTACGAATATAATAAATTTTTATCCAACCATTAAATCATGTAATATTAATTTATAAATAGAGTAAAATTTTATAATATTAGCCACCAAGCAAAAAATTAAAAATAGCTCATTAAAGTAAAAGGATTATTTAAACTCCTTAAATTGTGAGCAGAACTGGAAATACGGAAGAGAGAGAAAGAAAAATGGTGATAGCTAAAACATTAAAAATTCTACAGAAAAAGTAGAAATTGAGGAAGATTTATAAGTTAGGAAATGTGAAGGAGGAAATCATGTGAGAGAGTACAAAATCAAGGGTATAACTCGAGGCAAAAAGGAGAAAAACTGGAGTGACGAAATATATATATATATATATATATGTATGTATGTATGTATGTACATATATTTTAACTGGTTAGCTTTTGAAATCCATTTTATTGTTGGATAAGAAGTTCTAAGTTTTAAGGTATAATTCTTAGATTTTTGAATTAGGATTCTTTGAAAAAAATTTAAGAAAATTGTGAAATTGATGTTATTGTAAAGAAATAGGTTGTTGTAAATGATGTAAATAATGAATTATTGGGAAAAAAAAGTGTTTTAGAGAGAATTAGGACCGACTATTTTGGAAAAAAATGAGAAACATTGAAATTTAATAAAAGTTTTGTGTAATTTAGTGAAATTAATATGTATTAATGTATTTATGGTGGATTGGAATAGAATTAATAAATTTATTTATTTGTGATTAAATATTTAATGAACTTGAATTATAAAGGAGAAGAATTTGGTGTGAGATATGACTGAGATTATAAGTTGAATTATAGAAATGTAAAATAGATGTTGAAGAAGTTTTTTGATGGAAAATAAATTTGAAAATAAAAAGAAATAAGAACCTCAGGATAGGCCACATAGGGGATTTTATTATAAATCATAGTTTTAAAAGTTTCAATAATTGTGTGATGAGTATATAAATGTGAGTAGGAAGAATAAATGAATTAAAAAGATGGCTTGGTAAATAAAAATTAAATTAAAAATATGCTTGTTATGTAAAGTAAGTTAGGAAATATAAATTCCTACGTAAGATTAAATAGAAACATAAATTTCTATGTAAGATAAATTAAAAATATGCTTGTTACGTTAAGTAAGTTAGGAAATATAAATTTTTACATAAGATAAATTAGAAACATGAATGTTTTATTAATTTGAAAGAGTTAATAGTTATGTATTATTTTAGTATTGTGATTGAATGAATATATGTTATTAAAAATTTAAAATCTATATAAAAATAAAATTGAGTTTTATGATGAATGAATGAAAAATAATATATTGTTTTTACTTAGCAGCAGAGGATCATTTTATGCATTCAAATATTAGGTAAGTTAATATGATCAAAAAATTTATATTTTCTTTCAAGTGTATGAGTATCGAAATAATAAATAACCTGATAAGACCAAAATCGAACTATAAAGAGTTTAATTATATAAATTATAAATAACAATAATAATAATACAACAACAACAACAACAACAATAATAGAAGAAGAAGTTGATAAGAAATTTGAGATGAAAAATCAATGTAAGGATTAAATAATGATAACAAGAAATGTCAAGGTTAAAGGATCCACTTATGGTATTTCAAATAAGTACATTATAAACTCTTATTATTTAATTGGAAATCACACACAAAGGAGGTTTCAATCAGATTATAAATTGTTAACATGTCATTAGTTATTTTATTTGAATAATGTTAATACTTGTAAATATTGTCAGGTGACACGACTAAAAGATTGATGTCTTCTCTCAAATGCAGAAGTATTGAAGTAATAAATAACCCGGCAAGACCAGGGTCGAACTACAGGGATGTTAATTATATAAATTATATATAACAATAATATAACAACAACGACGACAACGACAACGACAACGACAACAACAACAATAATAACAAAGAAAAAAAAGAGGAAAAAGAAGAAGATGAGAACTTTGAGATGAAATATTAATGTAAGGATTAAACAATAATAACAACAAATATCAAGATTAGAGGATCCATTAATAGTATGTCAAATAAGTATAGTATAAACTCTTATTATTTAATTGGAAACCACACATAAAGAAGATTTCAATCAGATTATCAATTGTTAAAATAATTATATTAGTTATCTTATTTGATTAATGCTAATACTTATAAATATTGTCAGGTATTCATGATTATAACTTAGTTTAATAACAAATCAAGTTTCTTTCATAGCTCAGGTGTCGATTATACTATACAGTATGGGCCATGAAAGTGCCAAGCATTTGTTATACCAAGTGTTATACAATATAAATTTAGATTAGTTATTTAACAAGCAAAGTATTAAAGAGTGAATAAGATAACAAATACAAAACATATTAGTATCAAACATTAAATTCCATATTAAGTTTATACTATACTTATTCTTACACCATTAGTGTAACCTTTTTACCTTGACATAATAAACTTAGCTAGACATAATGAAAAAAAAAAACAAAATAAGAACATAAATAAGATAAAAGTTAACTAAGTAAAGAAAAGGAAATGAAAGACTTAAACTTGATATTAATGAAAGCAAAACATAAACATTACAAAAAATACAAAGAGAGAAAGTAAGAGCATGATCTTGATCTGGAAACCAAGATGCCTAAATACATGACAAATGCCTCCTTTTATAGGTTAAAATTGAAAACTATTGATTTGATAACTAATTGACGAGTGGGTGACCAACTCTTAACTTGATGACAATCGTTATCTTCTCTTATCTGCCCAAAACATCGTTGATAATGTCAAAATTAGAACCACTTGAAAATATGAAAGTTGTAGGAAATTGTCTCAGATTTCTAAGGTAAAAAAATTAAGATCATTTGGACTTCTAGAACTCCAGATATGGGCCAAACACTGAACAGTACTCGGGTTGGAGAACAAATTCAATTTGTTTTTTTTGTTACTACAATTTGGACTTTAAAATAGCATTTTTAAATCTTGGGCTCCACATGAAAGTTGTAAGGCTATATTTTACCTTTCTATCCATATAAAGTAGATCTAAATTCAAAATCTACAGCTCTAGATATAACCTAATTACCGAATAGTGTTTCGGTTTGGACTGTACTAGCATTTCTTTTTTAAGTTTGATCATCTGTTTGTCCTTTCAATTTTAGTTCTTAAATTTATCAATCATTCCTTTCATTTATGTGAAAGGCTTGTATTTAAAATAAATATTTACTATAAATTAAAGGTATCTTATATTATTAGATATGTTTTTATAAAACATGCTTTAGTTAAGGAGTTATTGATATTTGAAGTGCAAAATGATTATATAAAACATTGATAAAAATGCACATTTAAGTACTAATCATCAGGTATTCATGATTATAACTTATGTTAACAATCAATCAAGTTCCTTTCATAGCACAAGTGTCAGTTATATTATATAGTTGGGCTATAAAAGTGTCAAGTATTTGTTATAGCAAGTGTTATACAACATAAATCTAGATTAATCATTTAACAAACAAGGTATTAAGATAACAAATACAAAACATGTTAGTATTAAATATTAAAGTTCATGTTGAGTTTACACTATACTTATTCTTACACCATTAGTGTAACCTTTTTACATTGACATAATAAACTTAGTTAAACATAATTAAAGAGAGAAACATAAATAAACAAGATAATAATATAAATAAAATAAAAGTTAACCAAGTAAAGGAAAGGAGATGAAAGACAAAAATAAGCTATTAATGAAAGCAAAAATTAAGCATTACAAAAATACAAAGAGAGAAAGTAAAAGTATGATCTTGATTTGAAAACCAAGATGCCTAAATGCATGGCAAATACCTCCTTTTATAGGTTAAAATTGAAAATTATTGATTTGATAACTAATTGATAAGTGGGTAGCCACATCTTGACTTGGTAACAATCCTTATCTTCTTGTCTGAATAAAACATTATTGATAACGTCAAAATTTGAAACAGACATCAACATGAAAGTTCTAGGAAATTGTCTTAGCTTTTCAACAACAAAAAATTGAGGTTAATTGGACTTCTAGAACTCAAGTTATGGGCTAAACACTGAACAGTGTTTGGGTTGCAGGACAAATTCAGACTTCTTCGTTGTTGCTACAATTTGGACTTGAAAACAGTCTTTTTAAATCTTGATCTCCCATGAAATTTGTAGGCCTAAATCTTACCTTTTCATTCATATAAAGTAGATCTAAATTCAAGATCTACAGCTCCAAATATGACTTAATTACCAAACACTGTTTTAGTTTGGATTGCATTAGTATCTCTTTTCTAAGTTTGACCATTTCTTTAACCTTTTAATTTTAGTATTTAAACTCATCAATCAATCCTTTTATTTATATGATAGACCTGTGTTTAAGATAAATATTTATCATAAATTAAATGTATCTTATATTATTAGATATGTTATTATAAAACATGCTTTAATTAAGGAATTATTGATACTTGAAGTGCAAAATAATGATATAAAACCTTGATAAAAATATACTTTTAAGTACTAATCATGAGTGCTCAACATCTTATAGCTAGAGGATTACTTAACCATGTTTGTAATTCTTCCTTAAATATATAGTAACCTTATTTAATAAATAATAAATTATTGAAAAAACTAGTTACCTTAGTTAATGGTACTAGTGCCCTAATAAATGGGCATAAAAAGATATTGATTCTTGGTTAATGAGATTAATACCCTGGCTAATAGGCAAATGAAAATATAAATCCCCTAATTAATATGATCGATGCCCTAGTTAATGAGTAGATAGAGATTTTAGTTCCTGATAAAGGAGATGATTCCTTGATTAATGAGGACTTGGATAAATTAGTCCTTAGGATCACTGATACTAGTGTCCTGGTTAATGAGCAATTGGAGAAATTTATAATGTAGAAATGGAACAAGTGCTGCTTTAGCAAGAGAAGATATTGCATTCTTAAATCATGTGAGTTGTATGAATTGAAAATAATTACATATAAAAGTAATAATAGTAAATTTTTTTGTGTATAAATGATTAATATTTAAAAGTGCATTTTTATCAAGGTTTTATATCATTATTCTGCACTTAAAGTATCAATAACTCCTTAACTAAAGCATGTTTTATAATAATACATCTAATAATATAAGATACCTTTAATTTATGGTAAATGTTCATTTTAAATGCAGGCCTATCACATAAATAAAATGATTGATTGATGAATTTAAGAACTGAAATTGAAAGGACAAAGAGTAGCTAAACTTAGAAAAGAGATGTCTTAATTTATGGTAAATGTTCATTTTAAATGCAGGCCTATCACATAAATAAAATGATTGATTGATGAATTTAAGAACTGAAATTGAAAGGACAAAGAGTAGCTAAACTTAGAAAAGAGATGTCGGTGCAGTCCAAACCGGAACACTGTTTGGTAATTGGATCATATCTAGAGCTGTAGATCTTTGATTTAGGTCTATTTTATATGGATGGAACGGTAAAACATAGGCCTACAACTTTCATAAGAGCCTAAGATCTAAAAAGGTCATTTTCAAGTCCAAATTAGAGCAACAAAAAAGTCTGAATCTGTCCTCCAACCTGAGCACTGTTTAGTATTTGGGCCATATCTAGAGTTCTAAAATCAAAATGATATGAATTTTTTACACAAGAAAGCTGAGATAATTTCCTACACCTTTCATGTTTTCAAGTGGTTTCAATTTTAACGTTATAAATGATGTTTTGGACAGATAAGAGAAGATAAAGATTGTCACCAAGTCAAGAGTTAGGCACCTACACATCAATTAGTTATCAAATCAATAGTTTCCAATGTTGGCCTATAAAAGGAGGCATTTGCCATGCATTTAGGCATCTTAGTTTCTAGATCAAGATCATGCTCTTGCTCTCTCTCTCTTTGTATTTTTTATAATGTTTATGCTTTGCTTTCATTAATATCAAGTTTATGCCTTTCATTTCCTTTCATTTACTTAGTTAACTTTTATCTTATTTATGTTCTTATTTTATTTATTTATTTTTCTTTCTTTCATTATGTCTAGCTAAGTTTATTATGTCAAGGTGAAAAGGTTACACTAATGGTGTGAGAATAAGTATAGTGTAAACTTAATATGGACTTTAATGTTTGATAGTAACATATTTTGTATTTGTTATCTTGTTCACTCTTTAATACTTTGCTTGTTAAATGACTAATCTTGATTTATGTTGTATAACACTTGGTACAACAAATGCTTGACACTTTCATAGCCCATAATGTATGGTATAACCGACACCTGAGCTATGAAAGGAACTTGATTTGTTGTTAACATAAGTTATAATCATGAATGCTTGACAAGATTTACAAGTATTAGCATTAATCAAATAAGATGACTAATGTAATCATGTTAACAATCTATAATCAGATTGGAACCTCCTTTGTGTGTTGTTTTCAATTGAACAATAAGAGTTTATACTATACTTATTTGACATACCATTAATGGAATCTCGAACCTTGACATTTGTTATTATCATTGTTTAATCCTTACATTAATGGTCCATCTCAAAGTTCTCATCTTCTTTTTCTTCTTCTTCACTTCTTTCTTTACTACTACTACCAGTACTACTACTATTATTGTTATTATTATTATTATTATTGTTCTATTATTATCATTTGTAATTTATACAATTAACCTCCTTATGGTTCGACTCCGGTCTTGCCAAGTTATTTATTACTTTAACACTCCTATAATTGAGAAAAGACATCAATCTTTTAGTTGTGTTAGTAACAACAAGGAAAAATGGGTACTTTTTTTGGTAAGATAAAGAAAAGAAGAAGAAAAAAAATAAAACAACCACCGGCAACAAACAACCCAGCACTCATTGTCTCATGCCATACTAAGAGGGAAAAGACTTGTTGGCTCTTTCAACTACACAGTAGAAGGACAAGTTGAATACCAAGAGGTATTGCATAATTAGCATAAATAATGTGGATATCACCCACTTGAAAGCGTGTAATGAACAAGGGTCATTAGTTTTTTTTAATAAAAAATTAATTATCCATCATCAAAAGAAAAAAATGCCCTTCATGAGTATGGAATTACAAAAAAAAATTGTGTGATAGGAAAAAAAAGCCCCTAAATGTATGCCTTTTTTTTTTGTCTTTTTCTAAAGGCAAAGATGTCTTTTTACTATATTCTAGAAAACAAAAAAACCCTTGATCAATAGTTTTAATTTATTTTTATCTTAGAGGTAAATAAGTCATTTTACTATTTAAAATTTTTTGAGTAGACAAATACACCTTCTAATAATCTTTAATGACCATTAGGTTATTGGAAAAAATATAAAATTGCCCATAATACCAAGGTTTCCATTTTTTCAACCGAAAGGTAAAATGTTAATTTTACTAGAACAATCCATAATAATTTGTCTAATGTTACAATGAAAAACCATGAAACTCAATCCCTAATTAATCAAAATATTAAAGGATTCAAAACAAAAAAAAATTGAAATTAATGAATAAGAATTAAAATTGAAATACAAAATAAATTTTATCTTTGATTAAAGGGTGAAATTGAAAAGAAAAATTAATTCAAAAAAAGAACTTAAAAAAAATCAAAAGAATGAGGATTAGAATTGAAATATCAAATATAAACTAATTTTTTATTGAAGGGTGAAATTGAAAAGAAATATCAATTCAAAAAAATCAAAAGAATAAGAATCAAATTGAAAAAAATAATAGATGATAAATTGGGATTGAATGATGAAATTAAAAAAAATCTACAACAAGGAAAAAAATAGAAATAAAAAAATATGGATTAAAATTGAAATATTAACAATAAAGAGGGTCAAATTATAATTTTTTTAGGAGAGAGGAGAGAGAGAGAGAGCTCATTTGCAATAAACCAAGCCACCACCACTGGAACGCGTAGCAGTAACAGAAAGAGGACGTCATCATGCCTATAAAGACATAATGAAAAGATATTTTTTTTATGCTGGAAAGTGTCACTTACACCACTGAAAATATGTTGGCGCCTCTAGCTTGCTTATAATGGAGGCATATGCTCCCCTACCTTTATTTTATATATATTTATCTAAATACCAAATTACTTTAAAGGTAACGTGATAAAAAAAAAACCTTTATGAAAAGACAAAAAAGCCCCGTGACACTAATTTAATTTTTTTTTTCTGTTTAAGGGTGTCCTAATTTATGTTTGGATTATTCCCCAAATTCATCTTTTTTTTCTTTCCAAAATAAAGCAAAATCAAAAACAAAATAAATACTGGCATGTCAGCAAAAGTAAGCTGGGAGGATTTTACATGTAGAAAAAATCAAGTTATAATTTTTGATGATATCGCGAGCCTAATTGTACCACATTTTACCGAAAACTAGAGAGATAAAACAAATTCAAGGTCAAATTACATTATTATTAGATGAATCTACATATAAATTAAGTCTAAGGATGTAATTACTTTTTTAATGGTCAATTTGATTTAATTATGAGCCAAATTAAAATTTAATTATGTGAAAAATTAATTTGGATCTAATTGAAAGATTTAATTAGGTGCAAGGACTTAATTATATTTTAATTGGATCAAATTAATTTTATTATGTGCGTAATTGATGAAACATTAAGTTTGAAAGCTCAATTTGAGCTTAATTAAGAAGATTGAAATTTTAGAAAACTAAATTTTTTTTACCGAATTAATTGATTGAAATCATTGGTAAAATTGTAAGAAAATCAAAGTTTTGAAGTCAATTAAGAGTTAAATTAAAAAAATTTATAGCTAAGAATCATTTTTAAAATGGTGTTAAATTATAAGAACTCAATTGATTGAAATCATGGATAAAATTACAAGAAAATCAAAGTTTTAAAATTAATTAAGGGTTAAATTGAAAAAATTCATAGTTAATGATTATTTTTTAAAAAACATCTACCAATAAGAACCCAATTAATTAAAATTAAAAGTAAAATTGAAGATGATTAAAAATTTAATAGTCAAACTACATAAATCTAAAACGCCTTTTTTCTACCTTTATAAATAAATATATAAAGATGGATTTTATAACTTAAAAGATGAGAAAATTTAGTTCGAAGTCAATAAAAAAAACCAGCTCTCTCCCTAGTTTTTTTCTCCAGCATCTTCTCTCTCTCTCTCTCTGCGCTAATACCATTAGCACCGCCTCTTACATCTGCTGAAGACAACCACCAACGGATCAGCTTCTCCCCCAGCACCAGCGTGGTCCAACAACAAAAACAACAACTGCTGCCACCGCGAGCTTCCCCTCTTGCAAGCTTCTGCCTCTTATGCTCCAGCAACCAGCCATAGTAGCCAACTCTACTATCATTCGTTGTCAACGTCTCCACCCATGGCTCTACCATCGATCAACAACAAGGCTAGCTGACCTATCCCCATGCTAGGTAAGCCTCTTCCTCTCTTTTTCTCTTTCCTTTTCGTACCTCCTAACATCGACATGGTCCAATGACAAAAACCACCATTGCAACCACCACAAGCTTTTGCCTCTTTGGCTCTAGCAACCAACCATAGCAGCCAGCTCAACTATCACTCGTCATCAGCATCTCCACCCATGGCTATACCATCGATCAACAATTGGGCCAGCTAGCCTCTCCCTATCCTTTGCGCCCCGCGCCCAACCCCCCCCCCCCCCCCCNGGCTCCATTATGCATGCAGGGGGGAATAACTAACACCACCTCCTCAAGTCTAGGCTGGACCCTTGTCACAACTTAGCCTAAATAGTTCGTCCGGATCTGTTTTAAACCCAAGAAAAGAAACTAGATTTATTGGGCTGATAACCGCCCAATTCTTTTAGACTGCTAGTTGGCCCAAGGAGACTGGACTCAGCCCAACTTAATAATAATAATAAAAAAAATAGAGGGAAGTCAATTATACATAGAAGTCTATTGTTTTAGATATACTTTGGACTATATATCAATTATTTTTCAATTAGGAACATAATAAGGTCCAAATTAGCATAAAAAAGTTTGGGATGTATCTCACCTTATTCACTATTTATATATATAGTGAAGTAGGTGAGCACTTTTTTTTTCTTCTCTCAATTCCTCTTTTTTTTATTTTTATTATTTTTTTTCAATTTCATCATTTAAAATTTATTTAACTTTGAATTTGCCTTCATAATTTATTTCTGTTTAGTTTCTACAAGGTTATCGCGGCCTCAAATAAATGTACCAACATTTTGTTTTTGCTCAATTTTATGATTTTTTATTTTTGCTATTGTATCATTAAGTTAAAAAATATATATATTGAAAGTTCTTAAATTAATTTGTATTCATAATATAGATTGCAAGTTTTGTAAGTTAAATCAAGAAGTCTGGGTTGAACTAATATATTATAAACTTAATATTAAAAAAATTATCATCTTAATTTTTTTTAAATCAAATCATATTTTTTATTGGTTATCTAGATTATCTTTAGACTCAACATGTAAACTAAATTATATTTGAACAATACTCACATAATTTAATTTTAAACTTCAATTAAATAAAGAATTAGACTTGAATATGTTTTTTATATTGAAGAAAAAATTAGTTCAACCCCGAAGTGTTCTTGTAAACTAGCTATAAACTAAATATAATGCTCATAGTATCTATTATAATCATTTATTAATTTTTTTTGTTCATTAAACTTTTAAATTGGTTTGTGGGAGTTTAAATTATTGATAACTCTTTTAGTTTAATTTTTTTTTCCACGGTAGTTCAATTAATTATCACCTCATGGTTCCATAACATATGAATCCATCATAAAATACGTATAATTAACATGGGCAATTCATTGTCTATAGAATATGATTAATTCAAGCACATACATCCTCACCTGCACACTATTTTTAACCACAATAACGTGTCATTGTATTGATTCTCCATGATGCAATTTGCTATTTAAGCAGCAATAATGTCCACTCCAAATTGTTGGGAAATTTACTGCGAGAGGCCATAATACTATCGTGGGTTCTCAAAACTGGGTTGAAAAATGTTCAGATAGTGCCCCCACTTTCATGGGAAGAAATTTTGATGCAAAACAATCTGGCGCTTCTATAAGAGTTTTCCAAACATAACACGCATAGGAACAAGACATAAATGAGGCAAATAAGTGAATAACATGGAACATCATCCATCATCGCATTGCTCAGGCTCACTCTGAATAGCCAATTCTATATTTTCTTTCCACGTTCACGTGTAAAAAAGCTTTTCACAAGATGCCTCCTTCGCACCCTCCATAAATCAAATTTCTTTACAAATCATGAAAGAATTCGAGCAGAAAAATCTTCATATGCATTATTTGCCACATGAAATGTACACACATTATGTATAGAACTTGAGTCAAAACCTTCAATCACGTTGACAGGTTGTCTGTCTTGTATCAAGCCCTTCCAGCATTACCATGCCGTTGGTTTCTGAAATAGCTAAGAAGGGCCTGTGCCTGCAAGCAACCAAAAACTCGTTATCCTAAACTTTCATGAAAAAAGAGAGAATATTGAGAAGCATCTTCAATCTCGTACCTTTTCTTTAGCCCTTGGAGTACCAGATTGAGACAAAGCCACTAATGGTGGGACAGCACCTTCTTGGAGCACCATGTGGCAAAACCTACTACTATTTGTGCAAAGCTGCAAGAGAGCAGCGGCTGCATTTTCCTTCCCTCTTGCAGAACCCAACTCGACAACCTCAACCAGGACAGGGATCCCTCCCTCCTGACCAATAGCATTCCTTCCCTCTGGAACTGTCGCAAGATTTGCCAAAACAGCAACTGCCTTGTCAACCATCCCAGCTGCCGGGTCCATCAATTCCACAAGATGTTTAACAGCACCAGCTTGTACAATCCGGTCCTTGTTTTCATGAAATATTGACAAGTTAAACAAAGCTGTGGCTGCATCCTTCTTCCCCCTGGGTGTTCCATTGCCCAGTAAATCAACCAGTGGTACAATTGCCCCAGACCTTCCAATCCTGACCTTGTTATCCTCGATCACAGAGAGGCTAAAGAGTGTGGCAGCTGAGTTCTCTTTAGCCTCAGGGCTTCCTGTTACAAGGACATGAATCAGAGGTTCAATAGCATCTGCATTGCCAATCGCTGTTTTGTTGTTATCATTAATTGATAAGTTAAGAAGTGCTGTGACAGCATTTTCCTGGATTTTTATGTCTGTTGAGCGAAGCAAGTTGACCAGTAAGCTAATGGCCCCAAAATTTGCTATAACAATCCGGTTATCCATGTTGTGTTTAGCAAGTAGCCTAAGTTTAGCTGTTGCATCTCTTTGAGTATCAACCAAAGTGCTCTTCAAGTCCTCAACCAGGTTCCGAACTTCTGTTTCAATGCCAGCAAGATCAGTTCTTGTTTCAATAGCTGAAGAAGAAACTATCCTTGGCACAAGCCTATCAGAAGGCCGGCGCCAGATTGTTTGGCTTCTTGACCGTGTATCAACCAAATGGGAAGGGAACTCAGGTTCTCTGTGTGGGGTGTGCAAGGAAGAAGATGCCTGTGGCTCTGGCTTTACCTCCCCAGAAATATCACTGCTGTAGGATGTAAGATGGTTTGAGAACTCAGAAGATTCATTGGCATCTCCTGATGCTCCTTGAGGTAAAGCTGCATGACCAAGGGCACTAGAGGCCGATGCACTTCTATTATGGTTCTGAGATAGTAGACCATCAGCTCTAACAGCAGTTGAAACTTCCTTTCTAGATGGTGATGCAGAACAGTGGTGAACTGAATCTAAATTCCTCTCTTCTGAGTTACTGGACCTTTCTTCAGAACTCATTAGTGATGATATTCTTGCAATATCCAAACTCTGGCCATTTCCAACTATAACTGACAAGGAACTCTCAGAAGTAGAATCTGAATGTAGTGGAGAACTTCCCTCTCGCTGGATTCCACTGGAAAAGATCATGTTCTGACCAGGTGAACCAGTAGCCTGATTTGACTCAGAAGATATTGGCTGGCTGCCCCTTGAATGAGAAAGAACATGCTCCCTGGATGTAATAGATTCTGCATGCCCAAGAAGTTGTGATGGCTGATTGAAGCTCATGGACTTTATGGGATCAGGAAGCTTCACATTGTTTGACTCGCACCAATTGGCAATTAATGCCTTCACAGTGTAATTAGTTATGAGATTAGTGTGAGCCAGAGCCTGCTGTGTCTTGGGACACACAGTGAGCCCAAGTTCAATCCAGTTTTTAATGAAAGCCCGCTCATAAGTTTGCCCTGATGCCACAATTACCGGATCTGTCATCAACTCAAGGGAGAGAGGACAACAAAAATCAGCAGGTATTGGGACTGGGCTATATGTCTGGGACTGTTTTATTAGAACAAGGCGTTCATGCATGCAGGTCACAAGGGTGATTATTTGATCAATAAACTCAGCTTCTGCAGTTTTCTCAGCTTGTTCAGCATTCTCCTTTAACTTCTCTAGGGCCACTGCTTCAATCAAAATCTCCTGATTGGACCTCAAGCACAGGCTGTCTGCAATTTTCACCAGGATCTCTGAGCTGGGTCCAACACCCTCCTCCCGGTCACTTACAGCTTCTTTAATGATAGATGATGTCTTTACATATCCAGAAAGTTTAATTTTCTGTATGCAGTTCTGCAATCAGATATTAAATTGTTAGGCATCATAAAAGGGTATATACACTATATCTTATTGAGATGTATGCTCTATCCATAAACTAAATGTTTATAACAATATTTTGAGGATAAATACCTCAAGAGATGATGAACTTAATTCATCTGGTAGTTGTTGATGGGAAGCCTTCAACAGCTGAAAACTATTCAGGCCCAGAGAACAAATTTTCGATGTTAATGATTCAATTTGCAGAACCTAGACGTCATGTACAAAACAAGATTAGCCAAACAAGCCTGTCCCTTTAAAATGGTTGCAAACATATAGCATTATCTTTTTATTCCTATAGCAATTAGCTCTATCTGTTATTCAAAAGTGATGATGAAAACAATGAAGAAAATAGTAAATAATGAAAATTAAATGAAGATGGGATAATTGCAGTATTAGTACACCAACTTTACACCATTTTTCAATCAAGTACATTAACTTTAATTTTTTTCATTTCAATAAACCAACATTTTCAAAAATTTCAATCAAGTACTTTCGTCCACCTTCCATCATTTTTTTTCATTATTTAATGACATGTCATTAGCCCTTAAATCATTGTAGGTACTCTAACTTTCATTATCTATCAATCAAGTGCATGAGCTTTAATCTTTTTCATTTTAATACACCAGAGTTGTTCATTGTTTCAATCAAGTACTTTGGTTGATTTTTTGTTTTTTAATGTGAGTATTTTTTTAAAAAAAATACACTCTAAAATAAAATTATTTTTAATACATTGTTGATAAAATTAAAATATTTATTTTCTTAATGTGGCACCTCTATTCCTTTTTGAATTAACTAAAGTATTTTTTTTTTTTAATGTGATCTCTCTATCATGATTCCATTAACTTACCATTTATATTGCAATCATATGATATTATTTTTTTTTAAATAATAAATATTTTATTTGTATATCAATTTTTATTTGTTAATTTTAAATAATAATAAAATAGTTTTTAGTCTTTATGTAGATGAAAAAATTACAGAAAGTCGACAGAAATAAATTATTGAAATTTTTGGAAAAGTTGGTGTACTGAAAAAAAAAAAGGTTCATATACTCTATTAAGGAAAGATATGAATTAGTGTGCTAAATAGTACAAATATCCCAAAGCAATGCATATATTTCAAGATTTCAACTCTCATTGTTCTAAAAATGGATAGGATAAATCAAATGCCTGCATCCAATTTCAAGATGCAAAGTATGAAAAACATCAGCAAAAATGAAGATGAGGATAATGCAGCTACAAAGACTCCTAAGCTTCAACTAATCAAATTCCACAGAGAAACACTTCCAAGAATTCCAAATTCATAGAAATCTCAAAACAAAGTGAAGCCTGTTCAACAACACTCCATCTACTACCAACATTCGCAATTACTGCATTTCAATCAAGAGAAAAAAAATCTGATTATAAATGAAATGACCATCACAGAATATTAATGAAGTGAACAAATTAACAAGACCAGAACCACCAACACTGAATCCACCACTGTTGCATCAACAACTTAGCATCCTGTTTTCAACAACCCATGCAAGAATTCCTATCACCACTACTACCACACTCCATCTTTGTTGTTCAAACAATCATGCTGCATTCCCACCTCTAGACACCATCAACAATGGAAAGTTGCTAATCACAACATAAATAAAGGGACTTAATATCCTTAGATAACAACATTTGCAAAAGTCAAACAGGAAATGATCATGAGGATGCTAAACCAAGGTCTGCTTTAACACCATCCTCAAAATCTACGAGTAGAAGGAAAATGCCATCTATATTGGTAATCACAATATAAATAAAGGGACTAAATATCCTTATGCATGCTAACGGCATTGAAAAAAGTAAAAAAGAAATAATCATGAGGATGCTAAGCCAAGGTCTGCTTTGACACCATCCCGAAATCAAAAGGTAGAACAAACATGCCATCTATGATCACAAAAATATAGTTCAAAACTTACAAAATGAACTTTGCTTGACAATGGTTGCCAGTTCTCAAATATCTCCCTCAATTCATCAACAGATTGACCCAATTCTTGGAAATCCTTATTAAGCACTTCATCAGAAGCTACTTCAGAATTAACAATGGTATCAAGTATTGGCTTCAGCAGCTTTAGCATCTCTTCTGCCTTCTGGTAGTACTTCTGAACTGGATCTAAGCTAATTTTGTCATCTTTTGATATATGTAAAAATCCAGAGATGTTTTTCAGAAGCACTTCTAACAATGATATCTCCATCACACCTGCATCACCAGACAAAGGAAAGAACTATCAGCAAACTAGCAAATCATTAAAGCAGTGATATTTTAGAGCTAAACACAGCTTTCAATCTAACAAAAAGCATGCATTGTGTTACATAAGCAAAGGTTGAAATAAGCATCAATAATTACTCTACATTCATTAAGTATGACACAGTAATTTAAAAGTATTAGTTTGACACACTTGCCACTGCCACTGTGTGCTGCAAGGCACATATCACAAATATGGTGCTTGATAAAACTACAAGTTGTCATTATATAACCCCCTCTTCAAATGTTCTAGAAATCCTCCCAACTGTAAAAACAGTTAATTCCTTGGAACATAACTCCATAAACATTATACTTCATGCTCCAGACATGAAGGTTTAGGAGATGAGGTGTCGGGTACTTTCTCTTCCAGTCTATAACAAGACATCAAGGTTTACGAGATGAGGTCTCATCTACTTTCTCTTCCCAGCATGGAGCAGGTTATGACAAGTATGTTGTTAAACATGTTGAGCTAGAAAGGTGAGGCGTACAGGTTGAGAAATTCTAGATTTTTCATGTAGGGAAACAAAAATAAAAGCTTCCTAGACAAAGATGAAGCAGGACATGATGGATGAAGCGTATTGATGAAGCGTACCAATACAATGTCTCACAAAATAGAGGATGTGCCTAAAAGGCTAAGCCTCCCAGTTTGAACATTATGTCATAGGTACAAAGCAAAATACTTAAGTTCAATGGGATGTAATTTTATTCAACCATAGAAAAGGCATGGATTCTCAAAGTTAACTGATGCTTCACTCTCAATAGTGATCACAAATAAAAAAACCACTACATTAGGAAGTCAATCCAAATTTCTTAAAAATCTATTTAAGGAATTCAATGCAGGTAGAGACTTGACAAAATTCTTTAAGATGGAGCAAGAGATTTAAATCTTATGAATCCCATGGCATTGCACTCCCTTGCCTAGCAAAAACATACCTTGATAATGGAAACAAGAAAACTTATCCAAACAAACCCACAAATACAGCAGGAGAAAAAACTATAATACAATCAATATGAATAAGCAACACAAGGATTGGATCAAAGAATAAAAACCAAATAGCATACCAAGCTAGCAAAGATAGATGATGATGATGATGCCGCCATAAAGTAAGGGTTATAAGAGCTAATGTTGTACAAAAAAGATAATGTTTTGCATCTTCATTCGTCCACAATTCGCACGAATTTGCATTTCTACTCATGAAGTCATAATCATAGTTTTATTTTGCTTGTTTTCAGTATATTTATTGATTCTTAAGTCTATATTCATAATTGGACTACGTTGCAAAAGCCTCTGACCTTGATTAATTACGTTGAATTGAGTCTTTTGGTATATATAAACAATGTGTCATGTATTCGACAAGGGAGAGGGAACAGAGGAGGATTTCAAAGCAAGAATGAAAAAACTAAGGCGTGTGTAGGGGTTTTAGAATAAGAAGTTGATAAGTATAGAAAATTATTCTATGACCTTCAAGCTTTGATGGAAAAGAGGGAACAATGCCGCAAGCATGAAAAAAAAAAGAGGACAATAGTGGTTATTATCCAAAAGTATATGCATAAGTGGTTAGTAAGGCACGCTTATTTGAAATCCTTATCAACCATTATTTCCATACAATGTTGTTGGAGGCAAGTGTTATCAAGAAATGAATTCTGACGGCTTAAACAATAGTCATTATTCCTATTAAAGATTCAAGGACAAATCTTCTTGAAGAGAGAGGGAATAATATGATTCAGTCACGCAATTCTCATGAAGGGCCTTCAATTTTGTGCTTGGGTTTGATGGGGAGACCATTCGGCCAAGATTGTGTTTTTTCTTGGAATTTAGCTTGTGTTTCATTCAGCCATAATGGGCTTTTGGCATGGGATAGTTTTATCCAGCCTTGTGTTCCATTGTGTATGATGATGGGTTCAATCCAATCTCTTTGAAGGTTCATGGGGCCAAATCAGGTCAGCCCATGTATGGGTCTACTTTTGGCAGCAAATTAGGCTTCTTGGGAGCTTATATCAGGTCTGATTTGGGTTATATTAATGAGTATGGGTTTGGGCCACATGGAGTCCAAAGTTGGCTTGGACTAATTAAGATGTTGGGATCCTTTTCTTACAAGGATCAGCAATAGGAAAATTTGGTCATTATTGTCCCTATTATTTTGGAGAATATTTAGCAACAAAGGAGGAAGTTTCCTAGTCATGCAAGGAAACCAAATGGAGCTATCAAATCTAAATCCTAGACTTGAAAGGATTAGTTAATGCCAAAGATTTGATTCTCGTAGTCAAGGAAAGTTATGGGCGGCTACAAGAAGAATTAATTTCTAAGAATGTTTTCCATGTCCGAAGGAAAATCCCAGTCCTACAAGGAAAGAAGACATCAACAATTAAATTCCTATTCAGATCGGATTTCCTAGCATCTAAAGGACTTTAAAAGTTGGCTAAGCAATCCTAAAGTATCTAGGAAGGTGGATCTCGGCCAAGAGTTATTTAAACTAGGAACTTAAGATATTTTATCTTGTTTGTCTTTCTATTATATACGGCATCAACAAGTTACCGTCCAGACTTGTTGCTTTCATTATTATTTCTATGTTTGAACTTAATTAATACTTTGGTTTTCAACTAAGATCCAAGACTTGTTTATATCAACAAAGGTCAAGGATGAATGAGAGTTGATGTACTAGGACCATGGGAAGGAAATAAAAGAAGAAATGGAGGATAAGAAAGGGGGCTATGGATGTTTATCAAGAGCATGGTTCTTCCATTGGAGCCCTTGCCATGTTGGTTGAGGCACTGAAGAAATTTGCAAACGCTGTGGACTAATTTTAGTTTTACTTTTATATTTTAGTCTCTCTCCCTAGGAATGAAAACGAAATGTATGTCTCTACAAATAGCCTATTACACATTCCATATCAATGATTGTATATGTAATTAAGGACAAGTCAGCCTGTAGTTAACACGCATTCCATATCAATGATGGTATATGTAATTAATGACAAGTCAGCATGGAGTTAACAGACATTGCATTTAAGATTGCATTGATGAAAATTCTGGTTGACATTTAATTGTGTTATATATTAAAGGATTGGGTCCTAGATAACAAAATTAAAAAGTTTTAGGCTTGTAATGTAGTTATCTCTTATTAATCATGTTCAAAAAAACGAGAAGAGAAGTAACTGTACCTTATTTTCCACAAACTTGTCTCTTCAAATACCCAAAGAATCTCACATTATTTTGACACCCATGATGAACTCATTAAATTCTTCAGAATTGATGCTCTTAACTAGGGAACTCCTGTAACAACCAAATATTAAATTCTTAAGCCATCATCTAAAAACAATTCTAAGATTTAATTAAAGTTTGGACAAGAGATCACACACACAAAGGCCAATCCTTTTGCGAGTAAAATATGAAGAATATAAATTGATCCTTGCCCTTGAATTCAGGAAGGACCACTGATCTAGGGAAATGGTATAATCCGACTTGCACCAAAATACTGCTAGTTCCAGACTTGAGTGCAACTATTTTATACAAAATTATCAAAGAGTAGGACTTTCTAGGTTACTTCGCAAGATCTTGATTCAGCAAGACCATAACTTTGTCATGTCCTTTCTGTCTATTATCAAATATCAGACTTTCTTGGTTACAAAGCTTCCATGAATTCATAGATCTTTGTCATCAATGATGAAAAAAAGATTATTTACCTTCTCATTGCCAGTTTCAAACTTGTGTCTACCACAATCACCCTTTTTGAGATGGATCATATGAGTGTACAATATTTGGTTATTGATGAACATTCAAGACAAGATCTTTCATGCGGCTTCGAATATGCAAGGCAGTAGATATATTTTACCACCTATAACAACAAAGGAAATTTCTCAGCACTCATTGTTATTACTTCAAAATTTACTTCCGTCAAAAAAGTTCCCAAATTAATGACTTGCATTCACTCACCTCCCCGGAACCCCAATCTCAAGTGAAATTTAAACGTACTGTTTTACAAAACCATAAAACAAAAATTCTTTGCAAGTCGACTTAGCATAAATGAGATATTTGAGGCCAAGAAAGGCCCAAAAATATAGTGCATGGACATTTAATGGGAGAAAAGAAATAAAATTAACATAAAACGAATGCTTATCAGAATACAGTTCACCAAATGGGGAAGAACTTAAACCCATTTGGATTAGAAAAGCGTAATGGCTAGAAATAAATCACAGTTGCTGCTTCAACAAGCATTATCTTTAAGCCCAGATTGAAGTTTTGCTAACACTAGTTAGTCAGAAATCATAATCACTCAAAAGTTTCCACAAATCACAGACCCAAACTTTCCAAAATTCGACTCTGCTGCTTTAGCAAATCCTAAAACCGTTTCGAATTAAGATCGCATCAGAATTAATCATTTGAGCTTGCCATTTTCTTTTTTACAAATAACAATAATAATAATAATAATATGGAGGGTAGGCTTTGACAATCAAACCCTAAAAGTGGAAGAAAGAGAGCAAACATTGAGCAGCAACAGTTGGGATTATGCAAAGCAGAAACAAATAAATAATTATATAACAAAGCCCTAAGAAGAGAGATCATCAAATCAACAGAGAATAAATATTCAAGAGATTACACATGTACCTGTCTGCGTTGAATGCAGAAGACAGGGAATGAAGCAGCCCAGAATTATAATTTATAATAGAGAGAGTTTTTTTATTTCCCCCGGAATTCAATTTGTCCCTCTGCCAAGGTAGAAGTTCAAGTGTGTTTGGTAGTGTTTTTTTAAAATATATTTTATTTCTTAAAATAAGTTTTTTAATTTTTTTTGCAATTAATATATTAAAAATATTTTAATTTAATATTTTTTTTAAGATTAAACATATTTTTAAACAAACATAAACACACACAACAATTTAGTCACAATATAATATAATCATAACTTAATAATATCCCTTCACTTTTATTTTAGTTTATACACATTATTATTATAACGTTCTGCGGCCCTCAAAAGAGTGGTTAAACCTAGCGTTATTTATTTAAATTTAATATTTCGTAGTTCAAGGTTCAAACCTCCTCTCTGTCTCTCTCTTCTTTCTTTTTTTAACTGTATATATTTGGGAGTAATGTTATTTGTCTATTTATGCATCTATTTCTTACAATGAAAAAAATAATTTGCGTTACGAAGAGG
The DNA here is from genome assembly GCA_015708895.1 of Populus ilicifolia. NCBI lineage: Eukaryota > Viridiplantae > Streptophyta > Magnoliopsida > Malpighiales > Salicaceae > Populus > Populus ilicifolia. The sequence continues at coordinate 72,181 of SRLM01002846.1, forward strand.
GGTGGGTTATTGTCGTCATTTTCTGTTAATATTTCATATACCTTAGCTACTCTATTTAGGATGGCATTCAAAATATGTTTTTTAATTTTTAATTTTTTTATATTTTTTTATAGTTTTGATGTATTAATATTAAAAATAATTTTAAAAAAATTAAAAAATACATATTATTTTAATGAATTTTTAAATAAAAATATTTTAAAAATAATTTTTTTAACTTGAAATTTAATGTTTTTTTATTATTTTAATGTGTTAATATTAAAAATAATTTTAAAAATTATATATTATTTTAATATATTTTAAATAGAAAAACATTTTAAACAATGTTTTTTAAATAAAAAAATTGAATTTTTTTACTGGTGTTTGTTTATTAGGATTGAGTTGCATTGGCGGTTCTTTCCTTCCATTCATGACGTAACCGCCAAAGTGACAAAACTAGTCAATAGCCGACCGTGAACGGAGATTTTATTTATTTATGTCTATAATGTAATTTAACGCCACATATTCTTTTGGAATAAACTTAAGAGACGAAACATAGTCATTGAAAACAAAGTTCAAATAATTCAAATGCAAAATACATAGATCTGAACTATTCTTTTGTAATGATAAAAAGAAAAATACTTTTATTTCTACAAAACCCAACATAATTAAGAGAAAAAATGACAATATTCAGAATTATAAAAAAACAAATAAATAGGAAATGATGTGCACAGGCGAACAATAAAATATGAAAAGTTAGAATTCCTGCACAAATTCATCAACACCAAGATTGGGATGTCAAAGAAATAACCTGAGAGCTTACTAAAATATTCTGACAAACTAAAAAGATGGTTTCTCTGAACACCATAATCAACAGAAATGAAAATATTGCAAGTTTTTTTTTATTTTAAAAATTGATATCATAAATAAAAATATTAATTTAATATGTCATGTAACCATTATACATCATATTATTTTTATATAAATAAATATTTTTATAATATTATGTTAACAAATCTAATATTTGATTTATAAATCTAAAATAAAATTCATGAAACAAAAATATTTTATAAAAATAATTATTATAAAAATTTCTACATACCCTGTCATTGAAATTAAGTAAAAATACATGGAAAAAAATGTGAATTATTACCATTGATATCAAAGCTAATGGTTATAATTCAGGAGGCAACCCAAATATACATAGTATGAGAAATGAAAAATGTGTGTTCATGAAGTTGTGGATATCGATGAAATACAAATTGTTAAGTTTGATAAAGGGATGTTAGGAAATCATAAATGAAGTAATACATGAAAATAGGGTTTACATAATAAGTGATTTGTGATTATTAATTAACCAAATAAGAATATTATGAAATTATGTGTTCCGGTCAATGCATTAAGCCGTAGGGCGACCATGATAATAATGTCGTATTAGAGTTTTTTAATAAAAAAGGATAAAAATTGTAATTCTAATGAATATTATTATAGTAGTCATGAGAAATTGATTTGGGAACAACAAGGAATAAGAAGAAGAGCGCCTGACTTCGTTCTTAAATTTACACATGAATTTAAATTTTGTAGATAAAAATTTTATGAGGATATAAACCTTTGGATAAAAATCTACAAAATTAATAATGAAAAAAATTATGTTAAGTGAGTAAATTAATTATGTTCATGTGTTAACTTTAAAATAAAAGCATGAAAATGGTGGGAAAATATAAAAAAAGAAAAACAAATAAAAACTAAATGCAAAAGATAAAAAAAGAAAAAAGAAAGTGATTTTTTCAAGATGTAATTTAATGAAATTTGATATAATAAGTTTAAATTCGTTATTAAAAATGCGTCAGAATTTAAAAAATATAATCCAACAAACATAAATAGTACAATGTAGACCTATAGTCCAAAAATTGATAAATTAATTATAAATATAGAGTTTTTATAAATTAAGAGTAAAAATGTTTAGAAAAGTATTTTATATTTTTCAAATGAATTGATCTATGATTCTACACATAAATGACTTTAATTACAAGTGTAAGCTGATGTACAATCACATAGTTTTTAACCTAGAATGGAATGAAATTGAAAAAAAAATCTATGTCATAAATAGAGATGGAAATTACCAATGAATTATTTAAAAATATAAATGATTTAAGTAATTAAAGCAATATAAAAAACTCAAATTTTTAATGTAAAATTACCTAATGTCCAGCTTTAAGCTATCATGTATAACTCTCAATCGAACTATTGGAATGAGCTAAAATTTTACAATAAGTCTCTTGATATATTTTTCTATTTTAGGTTAAACTTTCATAACAATTGGAGTTTATAAAGGCCTTTTGAGAGTGCCAATTGTCAAAAAATACATGAAATAAAATATCGATTAAGAAATAATATTTTTGTAATTTTTTTTAAAAGCAATCTCTCCTTTTTTCCTATAAGAGAGAGGAAACATTAGTTCTTCTCATCATTTTCTTCTAAGTTAGAGATTTCTTCTTAAATTTATAAGTTGGTAGTGTAAAAAAGAAAGGTTTCATTAGGGGAACACAATTGTTCTTTTTTTTTTAGAGGGTCGGCTAATGGTTTTAGAAAAAACAAGAGAGAGAGTCCACTATTAAAGAGAGAGAAATGACAATTGTCAATGAGAAAAATGGATTGGAAGATAAGCTTGCAAGGAATCTAGAAATTTGATACAAAATTGAATGCTAAAGTGTTCTTCATTACTTATTTCATTGTTGATTTGAATTTGAGCAATTTAAAATGAAATCCCTAACCTTGTCAAATTAGGATTACTGAAAAAAATCAAGGAAAAAGTGTGTTTAATGTAAAATTGTTAACTTTGCATGAATTAAGCACTAGATAAAGTAAAAATTATGAAAGTTATTTAAAGAAAAATATTGGGTAAAATTTATATCTAGGGTTAGCCATGAGAGGTATTAGGTGAGGATGAAATTTTTTTTTTTGAATTCCATAAAAATTTGTGTTATTTTGATGAGTAAGCTTAAGTAACTCATGTGAAATGAGAGTTTAAGTAAAATGGGTGAATTTCTTTATTCCTTGTGTGTTATGGAATTTTGGATGTAAGGTTTTTGGGAAAGATATGGAAATGAAACTTGTGTATCTTATTTTTATATCTCATTTTTTGGTTTTCCACACAAGAAAAAAAAAGAAAATGCAAAGAAAATAAAAAAAATAATATCAATAAAAAAAGGATATTGTAGTGCCTAGAAAATGGTCTAATCTTGGTCAAGGAGGTTCAAAAATAAAAAAATAAAAAAGATTAAAATTTGATAATATCTTATTAACTAGTGGAAGCTCTGTTAGTAAAGAAAATTCAATTCGAGAAAAAAATTAAAATCAGATGTTTATGGACTCGTTTATATTTTATTAAAGGTTTAATTAGATTTATAAAGGATTTGATTACAAGAAATATTGATTTTGAAGTCAATTTGGGCTTTAATTGAAAGAATTTAAAGTTTTGGGGTCAAATTATAATTTTTTAGAGTTAATTTCATCAAATCAGGATTTAATTGCATAAATATTAAAATTCGATGGCCAATTAAGGATTTAATTGAAGAAATTTGAAACAAATAACCAAATTGAAAAAAAGTTTGTAAATAGAAGGGCTGCAATTAAAACTGAATTAGGGGCCAAATTGAAAAAATTAAAAATTTATTAATCAATTAAGGGTCAAATTGCATAAATTAAAAACTATAGATCAATTTGGAAAAGGCAACCAACTTTAGGGTCAAGAATTGAATTTGGCAGGGATTGAATTGAATTGATTTTTAAAATCAAAATTGCAATTGAGGACTTGATTGAATAAATCATAAATTAAAGACTAATTTGGACTTTGACATGTTTTGCTGCCCTTTTCTTTTAAATGAAATGATATTTTTGCCCAAAACAGCGTCATTTCATCCACTGTTCATTAACAAAAAAAAAAGGACAGAGACGATACTATTTGAATGGCATGTGGGTCTTCTTCTTGCCCTAGAAGACCCAAAAAGACACCGATTAAGAACCCCTCCATCTACACAAAAGCTTTTCATGTTTTAAAGATAAGAGAGGAGAGGGGTTCTTGGGGTGATAGAGGGGTGGCTGAATAGTGATCACCCCACCCTTATGCCATTGACTAGGCAGGGGTGTAAGTCTCATTTTCTCCCATATAAATATAGGGGAGAAAGAAGATAGAGGGGATGAGAAAAAAAATAAAAGAGGAAGGAATAAAAGAAAAGGAATAAAATAGAGAAAGAGATAGAGAGTAANGGAATAAAAGAATAAAAGAAAAGGAATAAAATAGAGAAAGAGATAGAGAGTAAGAAAAAAAAAAGGAAAAAAAAAGGAAGCAAGAGACAGGAGGGACAAAAAGAGAGAGAGAGAGAGAGAGAGAGAAAGCATAAAGAGAAAAGAGAGAAACAAAGAAGGCAAATGAAGAAGTTAAGGAGAAGAGAAAACAGAGGAGAGGTTGTCACTATCACCACCACCACTATTGCTGCTCACTATCGCGTTCAGGCTGCATCACCTCTAGGTAACCTCCTACCACCCCGTTTATTTTCTTCTTGCTTCACCCATGCCTTCATTTGCATACAGAAAGTAAATAATTCATGTTTTACAGTAAATAAGAATGGGCTGGTTACTATGCTTTATGCACAGTAACCGACCCCATTGATTTTGGGCCAAGTCCAGCCCAGCTCACTGGTTTGGGCCAAGTCCAGCCCCTTTCTAAAATAAATATGTAAAAAAGTTAAAAAAAAATTTGCATACTGCCAAGCATTTTAAAGTTGAAAATCATAGTGTTTTTTTCCCCTTATATGCTAAGAAAAACTGTTTTAACATGCATTTTGGCTTTAATAACTAATTTATTAAAGTTAAGAGAACATTGACCAATATTTCAAAAAGATATTTTTGTTTGGTTTTCATATTAGGAATTACAAATTTATACGTAAAACATATTCCTAGTATTACAAAGTTTTTTTTTATTTTGCTTGGATTTTTTTTATCAAACTATAAAACAATGTAGCTTACCTTAGGTAGGGCATATTTAGGATACTAATACCTTCTTTTTACGTAACTAGTTTCCATACTCCATCTCTGAAACCAGCTAAGGTTCCTAATGATCAAAATATTAGGTGGTAACTCTTAGTCCATATTTTACTAATAAGAGAGAAAAATTCTTTATTTCTTTATATTTGCTAGATAGATGCACATATAAATTTTTTACATGTGTGAAGGCTATTATAATAGCTAAAAAATGTTCAAATGAAGAACATTGTGATACCCAAAAAAATTTGAGTGTGTAGGGCTTTTTTGATGGCTTATAATTGCACAAACATAAGCTGTTATGACAGCCATATACTTGCATATGTAAGAGCTCAAAGGCATGTGAAAATGGATTGTCGTGGTAGTTATATTGATAGCCCAAAAATGTTTGAAATATGAGCTCTTATAGCATCCATAAATGCGTGAAACTAGGAACTATCATAAAAATTATGAGTGGATATAAGTGAAGACAGTTATGGTTGAAAGACTACATGTATATATTAAAGTTGTCACGCTAAAAGTGTGAATGTTTATGAATAATGATATTAAGACCTACTATGTTGGAATAATGATTTGAAAAAAACAAAGAAGAATATGGAAAGAATGTAAGTCTTGTTAAAATTAGTGAAATTTATAGTTTAAAGAATTTAGGAGGATTTAAGAAATTAACTATGATTGATTGAATTGTTTTGGCAAAATTTTTTAAATGTTAAAGTGTGAGGAAATTTATAAATAGGATTAAGTTAAATTAAATGGATGAGTTGGAGAAATTAAACTTTGAGTTAATGAATTTGTGAGAATTTGAATTTGTTATGTGAAAATATATATAAAAAATATATATGTGGTTAATATTGATGCATGATATAAACTTCATGAAATAAGTTGTTAGATATTAATCAAGATACCTCTCATAGATGTTAGAAGGGGCATTCATTGTAGGAACTTCCGTGAAGGGATCTCATGGGATTAGAGTACTAGGTAAGTGCTCAACAACTTAAAACTAAAAAATTATTTAAATTGTAATCTTTATTTTCTTTAAATATATCTTGATTTTATTTTAGAAATGTTAAATTATTGGAGAAACTAGTTACCTAGTTAATAAAACTAATGTCCTAGTCTATGGGTGATAGGAGAAGCCAATTAATTTAATAATGGAATAAATGCCCGATTTAGGCTAGAAAGAACATTGATATGTTCTTAAATTGTGCTAATTGCAATGATTTGTAAGGTTAAAGGTAAAATAAAAAATTAATTTTTTAGTAATTGATGTAATAAATATATAAAAAAGATAATAATAAATAATAATTGTATATAAAACTGATTGTATTTTCCAAGTACTTCATAACATCGTGCCAAGTAATAGATCATTTATTTGTATTTTTTTCTTGTTTAACCAAATGATGTAAATGGAAGAAATGAATATTTTTCTTTGTAATGGAATTTTATATCCAAAAAAATGTTTATATATCTAAATATAACATGTATACTTCAAATGTTGTATACAATAATTAGGGTTATTACACAAGGTGTAACAAAACAAGTTACCCAGTAATAAGGCTAATGCTTAATAATAAATGGTGGGATTAGATTACCTAGTAATAAGGCTAGTTCATGATAATAGGTGGTAAAACTAGATTACCTGGTATAAGGCTAGTGTCTAGTCATGAGCGATGGAACTAGATAACTTGGTAATAGGCCAAGTGCCTAATGGAACTAGATGACCTGGTAATGGGTGTAATGCCCAATAACAGGCAGGAGAACTAGATTTCTTAATAATAAGGCTAGTGCCCGGTAATAGATAATAGAACTAGATTAATTGATAATGGGCTAATGGTAACGGTTTGTCTAACTACTAAGAAATTGAGCCTATCTTATAATGTAAAGTATATGAATGAATTATATATAGGTAGGAAATGATAAGATTATAATTGTTATTAAAATCCATCTAATGAGTTGAATGCTCATGAATAAATTTTAATTTGGATAAATTACATTCTAATATAAAAAAATGATGTATTTGTAGGTTTCACTCATACTAAAATCTCAAACCAATATTAATATTACTATTTTATGATATAAATATTGAAAATTATTGATATTAAATTAATTTGTATACCATTCTTAATTTATATTGACCTATATCAAGGTCCAGGATGATTAGATCATAATTTTAGTATTAAATTGAAATATTGATGAAGATATATATAACTAGGTAAAGCCCAAGTATAAAGAAAACTTCGCTGGAGTTTCGGTAAAGTGTATCCAAATGGCTGGATAAGTTATTTAAGTGACCAATTGACAACAACAATAACATGTAATAGAGCAAGGTGTATTTGAATTTAACTGTGTTGACAAATTAATTATTGGATATCAAATTAACCTTACCGAAAAAGTTCAATGGAAAAGAAAGATGATTTGAGCACGTTATGCAACTATAAAAGTAATGGAAGATTATGAGATAAATTATAAATAATAAAATTAGACATGAAATAATTGAAATGAATAATGAATTGAATAAATTTCTTAACAAAAAAGATATTAAATCAACTAAAATACGATATATCATAGATGTAATAAATTATACAGAAGTAAAAACGCTTTATAGAGAAGTAAAAATGCAACATGAATTAAATATGTTTTAATTAAATAAAAATGTAAATTAGATATGATAACACAATGAATTATGATATATATTCAAAGTGGTTAAGAGATGAAAAGATAATATGATTTATATGTGTTGAAGAAATAAACCCTGGGGTATATTCTATGAGTTGCAATATAATAATAGTAACATAAATGGAATATATTTATGATATGAAAATAATTATGAAATAACCTCAATGAAAATGAACATTGTATGAAAGTGTTTGGATGAGACCAATCAATTTTAAAATTGTAAGAAATAAATCATATAGTGAGAAGTTAAACTAGATTACTAATGAAGAAAATATCATGATGCATGTGATAAATAAAATAATGGGAATAAAATTTATCGGTAAATAATGAAAAATATAAAATGTTGGAAATTAATATAAGATCAATGTTCTTTAAAAGAAATTCAAGAAATTAGTCTTGATTATATAATTGTTAAATGTTAATAATTGGGATGAAACAAAAGTTTAATATGATTTATTTTGTAATCTTTTGTATATCAAAGGTAAATTCCTCTAAGGACCATTTCTTAGAGTTATTAAATTGCCTAGTATTATACAAAATGAATATTTGTATTTTTAGAAAAAGAAAAACTTATAAAAAATTATTGTGAATGTAATTTTAACAATAGTTGTAATAAATTGTGTATATTTATAAAACTTTTGAAAGATTGTTGGTGCTTTTCTTATATATAGAAAAAAAAATTACTAAAATTTCTACGTAATAAGTAAAAACACATAAAAAACATAAGGTGTTACGATGATTCACCAAATTAGTATATCTTTGTATATCTTAAAGTTATAGTCAAATTGGATAGAAAATTTTCATTTATACAAGGAGTTGATGGAAACATTGTTTAAAACTTCATTAATGGGCATATTTAAGGTCGAATTAAAAGTTGAGTACACTTATTTTTGGGATTAATTTTACATATATATATATATATAATATAACCTTTAATATAAGCTCTTTAATATAAAATATTAATAATATTTAAACAAATCCTGGGTGAAGAAAAAATTGATCTTAAAGAACTCTTGATTAGCATATTTTGAAGAAACTCAAAATCCTTCAAAAACTTTTATCCAACAAATGAAATAAATAAGATTCGCTTATTGTTTATTTAGTAGGAATATGAAAAGTTAAAATTAGAATCAAAGAACACTCAAATTTTTAGAGGAAAGAGGACCCAAGTGAAGAGGGCTTTAAGCTTAAGCCCACATGCATATAGCCTGATAATTAGTACTTAAAAGTGAATTTTTATTAAGGTTTTATACCAGCATTTTACACTTGAAGTATCAATGATTCCTTAACCAAAGCATATTTTATAATAACAAGTCTGACATTATAAGATACTTTTAATTTATAGTAAATTTTCATTTTAAATGCAAGCCTATCACATAAATCAAATGATTGATTGATGAGTTCAACTATTGAAATTGAAAAGACAAAGAAATGGTGAAGCTTAAAAAAGTGATAATGATTTGATCCAAACTAGAACAATGTTCAATAATTGAGTCATATTTGGAGCTGTAGGTCTTGAATTTCAATTTGGCTTTTATAGCTATAAAGTTAAGATATTGAGCTAAAATATTCATGAGAATGTAAGACTTAATTTTGTTGTTTAGAAGTCTTAATCTTAGCAACAACGAAGAAGTTCGAATTTGTCTTGTAGCTTAGACACTATTTAGTATTCAACTCATATCTTGAATTTTAGAAGTCCAAATGATCTCAATTTTTTTATTAAAAAGTTGAGGTAATTTTTTAGGACTTTCGTAATTCAAGTTTATTTGAATTCTAACTTTAGCAATGATATTTTGTTTAGACAAGAAGATAAAGATTGTCACTAAGTTAAGATGTGACCACCCACTCAACAATTAGTCATCAAATCAATAGTTTTCAATTTTGACTTATAAAATAAAGTATTTGTCATGCATTTAGACATCTTGGTTTTCAGATCAAGATCATTTGCTCTTTTTTATTGTAATGCTTAAGTTTTGCTTATATTAATATCTTGTTTATGTTTTTCATTTCCTTTTCTTTACTTAGTTAACTTTTATTAATTTTTATTCTCTTTTCTTATTTATTTATATTTCTCTTCTTTCAATATGTCTAATTAAATTTATTATGTCAAAGTGAAAAGATTACATTAATGATATAAGAATAAGTATATTGTAAACTTAACATGGACTTTAATATTTAATACTAACATATTTTGCAATTGTTATCTTCTTCACTCTTAATACTTTGCTTATTAAATAGTTAATCTAGATTTATATTGTATAACACTTGGCATAACAAATACTTGACACTTTCATACCCAATTGTATGGTATAACTGACACTTGTGCTGTGAAAGGAATTTATTTTGTTGTTAATATAAATTATAATTATGAATATTTGACAACATTTATAATTATTAACATTATTTGAATAAGATAATTAATTTAATAATGTTAACCATTTATAATCCGATTGAAACCTTCTTTGTGTGTGGTTTCTAGTTGAGTAATAAAAATAGTTTATAATATACTTGTTTAAAATACCATTAGTGAATCATCTAATTTTGATATTTATTTTTATTATTTTTTAATTCTCACATTAATCTTATAATTTTAAAGTCATCTTTAACTTATTATTATTGTTGTTGTTGTTGTTGTTGTTGTTTATAATTTATATAATTAACCTCATTGTGATTTGAATTTAGTCTTACTAGGTTATTTATTACTTTGACACTCTTATACTTAGAAGAAAATATCAATCTTTTGGTTGTGTTGCCTGATTCATCCTTGTTTGTGCTGAGACCATAAACTTGGATCTAAGTTTGATGTAAAATAAATTTTTAAGCAAAAAAAATTATTTTTTTATGAACTTAACTTTTGGACTTGGTTTTGGTTATAAAGAATTGTTTGTAGGCTATCTTGTACAATCCATGAATTAAGTTTAATCAGCTTATTTAGTTTTTTCCAAAACTAACTTTTTTTAACTAGAATAGTTTTTGTATATTTTTTACAACTCTTTAAAATCAAAACCATCAATTTTAATTCTTGTTTTGTGAAGTGTAATTAAAGTTAATAATAATTATAATTCTATTAGTTTTGATTCCTAAAAATAAAAAGAGTATTTTTGGTTAATTTATCTAAACAGATTCAACATAATATTACAAGTTTACCATGTTCTTGTTAATTTGCATGATTATAAACTAAACTTTTATGTCACTGATATCATCATCAAGTATATTTGGACAACAATATGAATGTTCTAATTTACTATAAGATAAGAAAAAATTATATAACCCATTTTTTATCTCTTATTTTTCTAATATATTTTTTGAAAAAATAAATCAAGGAGAAAAATAATAAGAAAGGAAGAAAAATGGGAGTAAAATGATGGAGAATCAAACAATAAAATGAAAGATCATACAAATACAAAAAAAATAGAGATTTAAGCAAAATAAAAAAATTATAGAGAGATCTTAATTCAAGAAGGAAACAAAGTGAGAATCTTCTATTTATTTATTTATTTATTTATTTATTTTGCTATTTTAAAAGGTACCATAACACTATAATTGACATATAGAAAAAAAGAGGCAAATCTTAGAAAATTCTAAGAAAATGCATCAGACATACCTTACTCTAGAAAAACTTTAGAAACACACAAATACACTTAAAACAAGCACAAAAAGAAAGGAAAAAAAATATTGATCAGGAAAAAAAAAACTCTCTCTAGAAACAAAAACCTTAATCATCACTTATAACATTCCTTTCACTTTTTCCGATAGCTACTAGCAACCACTGTTCCCCTGTATTCTTCACACCTATAGTCAAAACTTTAATAAGACAACATGACATTGTCACTTGTAAAACCATCAGTGCCAACAATAATATCATCCCAATAATCTAAAATAATAAAGATAGTCTTATTTTTTACTCCTTTGACCACTAAATAAGGAAAGTATAACCATTAAGAATAGCACCTACAATCATCACAACTTTGATATCATTCTCTTTCCTATATTATAAACCTAACTAAACATGAAACGACAGCAAACCTCAACCATGATCTCCTCTCATTTTCTTGTCAAAAATTAAACTAATATAATTAACTCCAGTTACCACCTCTGAAATCAACCACCATTATAATAACATCACCATAATATAATCTTTATAAACACAACTACCAATAAAAACCCTAACTTTGAGAGATCATAAGCAAGAAGCCACAACTTTTTGCATATTATTCTATCTCTTGGAATGATAGTGAACCTCACCATTAATGTAAAAAGGCCAAAGAGAATAAGTCACTAATAATCTAATAGAAAACATATTTTAATAGCAGCATCATATAATTGCACATACTAATGATTTTGAAAGCGTGCAAGTCTATGCACCATCACTAATCCAAATAAATCCAATTATTGCTAAAGGTTATATTTGCACCCTTAACATGTTTTATTAAAATTTTTCAATAATTGATTACATAATACTGATTTTTATATGAGATTTGATGATATTCGATTATAGATCTAAATTGTCACGTTGCAACATCAAGGTAAGAAACCATTAGAAATTTATTTTTCTAGGTGTGATAAGATTAGAATCAATGTCCCATGCAAAGTTAAGATGATAGAGTTTGATTTTGGTTTATTTAAAGTGTAATAGTTCGGTCTTAGTTTGAAAATTTTATATATGTTTATGTCTCATGTTATTATTTTGTGTTTTTTTTGTTTTGTAAATATGTATCTATTTCATTTTATTTAAGGATGCAAACTAAGATGAGATGATTCATTATTGGCTCTTAACTTTGAATGTTGATTATTGAGTAATATAATTGGTGGATATATGTGTGTGTGTGTGTGTGTGTGTTTATGTTGTTTTTGTTAATTTTATCATGTATAAAGTGTTTTTTATTTAAAAACTCAATCTAGAATTAAACAACTTGTTATTAGCTTCTATTTTTTTATGTTCACTATGAGGCATTTAAATAGAAAAATACAAGTTTTATAATTTACTATGTGATTTTTATATTTGTTTTTATATGTGATATATAAATCGTTATTTATTTAAAGAACTCAACCCATGATTAGATGAGTTTTTCTTGACTATGGTCATTAGAAGTTGACTATTAGGTATTTGAGTTGATGAATACCTATATATAATCATGTATATATGTATTATTTATATATTTTTCTTAATGCTAAGAGCAAGTTGGATTAGATTAACGTGATCCAATATAGATCCATTGAGAATGACTAATGACCTTCAAGCCCATTTTAATCCATATATTCTTTGTAGGTCCAATGCTCATGTGTAACTTATCACCTCAATGGTTTAATGCTTGACTATCATATAAGTAGGGATTATATTGTTTTCAGTTCTAAATCTAAAACTACTCTTTAAGTTTAGACTTCAAAACAAAATATGTTAGTTTACACAATTCCAAACGCAACATACACAATTTAATTTATTTTTTTAACAAACAACAATGCAGCTTATCTTAAATAAAATTTATGGGGTGATTGTTGTTTTTCATACACATAACTAACCCTTTACTTAAAACTTCTAAAAAACTAAATAGAGTTTCTAACTACTATAAAATTAGATAACAACTCTATTTTCTATTTTTACCCTTAGCTTTATTGATATATCCTTTGAATGACTAAAAAAAGACATATAAAAAATGATGATGAAAACATAAAACCAAGGTGGTGGTGCAGTTTCTCAATGAAAATTCTTAATTTCCTTTGTCATGAAAAACTCTTATTGATTATTATCTAAAATCACATCTAACCATCATTCTTTTCCTCTATCTTTTTATATCAATTTAATCTCAATCTTAAATCCTAAAAGTCATCCTTCAATAATTATAACAATCATCTATAATAAAAAAAATTCTAAATTCATTAAAAAATTGAAACCTAAAAAACCTTCATCTTTCCCATGTCAAAAATCAACTACAACCAACACATTCATTTTCAAGCTCAAGATCAAATATATAAGTAAACATTTGTTGAAATATTTTACAACAACTAATCCAAAATAAAAAAAATAATTATTGTAGTAGAAATACAAAGTGTGATTTTTGTAGAATGTAAGTTAGTAGTTTTTGGTGGAATACATTCTAGTATTTTTATGAAGTGTAGGCTATTGGTTTTTGGTAAAATACAAATTATTTGTTATTATAATGAATTAATGAAAGCAAATAATGATTTGTGGTTTTCTTTAAAAGCTTGTTATAAGGTTTAATGTATTTTAGATTTCTTTTATTTTCTTATTTTTCTTTTGGTCCATAAAATGGATAAAAGTTCAATTTTGATTTTGAATTATTTGTTCCTCATTTCTTTCATTTTTCTTAACTAATAAAAAAAATATCAATGTGACACATCCTCAACCTTTTATTTTCACAAAGTATTGATTATATAAAAAAAATTTTGATGCTTAATCATCATCAACTTGTTAATAAATCATTGATTCATTTATCAATATGCTATTTGTTTTTCATATCTTCCTTCCAATATCAACAAATTACTATTAGTAACTTAATTTTTAGTGGAGATAGATAACAATCTTGCTAACCAAACATAATGTGAAATTTTGGACATGATCCTAACAAGTTTAAAATTAAAAAGAGACAATGTCAAAAACACAAATCGAAAAATAAATATAAATGAAAATGAAAGATATAGTAAAGTTGTAAATAAAATAAAAATAAAAAAGATGTAAATTGTGAGAAGTAAAAGAAAGGAAGTTGTGACAATTGTGCTAAATTATTGGATGACTTATTTTTATTATTACGAAGATAGAATTTTATATAAATATAATATCATAATTTCATACAAATTATCTCTAGTATATAGATTATATGATTTTAATCTTAATATAATTTGTAATTTTTTCCTGCACATTTTCTTTTGGCAATGGAATGTATTCCCATCAATTTATAATATCTGCTGGTTACCTTATTAAAGACTTTTATTCTACATAAAAATTGGTTAATCGATTATTGATAAAAGTTTTAATTTTTTGATTGACAATTAATTTTACCATTCTTTACTAATTGATGGTCAATTCCAGCTTTTTTCTTTATTAATTTACAAGTAAATAACTTTGGTTTTTAATTAATGATTTATTCTTAGTATAAATATAAAGTTAATAACATTAAATTACTTTTTCTTTAATTATTGATATGTAAAGATTGTCTCCCATAACCAATGTGTTTAATGTATTTGTATTATAAAAAATAATAAAAGATTTTGAGGTTTGTAAAGTAAAATCCATTAGTCCCTTGCACTCTTATTCACTATGGACATCACTTAAGAAGAATAATGATTTTTAACAATTTTAGTGCCTAAAGCTTTTATATATACCAATTAGATGTCTTCACAATTTATTTTTTTATTTTTATATAAAATTATTCTTGAATAAAATTATTAAAATGATGATCATATTGTGCCATAGTTTTCAAATAAAAGTAAAGCTTTTTCTTGAATAATTAACATTCACTTTACAAAATAATTATATGTAAAATTAATTTTTTTAATTTTTTCATACAGTTGCATTAAAATAATCAAGATTTTTTTTTCTTTTGAGGTATTAATAAGGTTTTTATATGAAATAATAAGCTTTAGATAAAGAAAGTATTATTGGTAATGAAAAAGGAATCTTCTCTATATAAATAATTTTTTCCTCATAAATTTATATCATTTCAATTCTTTTGAATTTCTACTTAAATAGCTTTGAATTTTTATTGAAAAAGCTATTATATTAATGAAAAGGTCCGGATATTTAAAAAAATAAAGAAATGTATAAATAAAAAGAAAGAGATTTGACTAGATAAATACATTCTTACTCTAAAATTTAAATAATTAAAATCCTTTCAATATTGTATTTTAATAGTCATAAATTAAAAAAAAATCAATTTTTTTATAAGATAAGAAAAAAAACTAAGAGTACTTAGTCTTTTGCTATACACCCAGATTTAATACTTTATAATTAGAACAATGAATAGTTTCTCCTTCCAAAAAATATCAATGAATTGACCAATATAGTTTTTTCCACAAGATTTATTAATTATTAGCAAAATAATAAGAGATAAATCAATCTTTTAATATTTTTAATCAGAGTGCAATGAATAAATTACATGTAAAAGTGAAAAAAAATATTAAATGGCTTCTTTGAATTTTTAAAACACTGACTAATTTATCTTTAGTATATATTTTTATTCTAGCTTCTTTTTTTTTTATAATCAAGTTGACTAAGAGTTAGAGTGTGCGACATCCACGTTAGTGTGTTGGATATGCTGACACTTCAAGTGATGTGTGCAATATCTTTCAATTACCAAATGCTGATATCTACAATGGTGTTGAAAGCAACACACCAAGCTCTTGTAAGTAAGTAAGCATGTGTTGACAAATAACTAATGATATGGCTATAATGATTTTTTTTTCTATCTCATTGCCTAAAGTCTCATGCTTGGCCTTTCAAAAATAAAGGTGTCTCATTAGATTGTATTGTGTCACTTTTGGATTTTATTTTTTTCTACTAATATTTTTTTTTGCTTTTAATCCTTTTTAAAATTGATTTTTTTTTTAATTTTATCTTTTAACATTTAATTTTATTTAGTTTTTTTATTCAATTGGGTCCTCATTTTTTTTCTTGAATTATTTAATTTTGATTTTCTTCCTTTTTTACTTTATTTCATTTAATTTTTATATCAGGTTTAGTCCTCGTTATTTTGATTATTATTTATTTTATTGATTTTTTTCTATTTTATCCCTTGATATTTGGATGATTAAGAATTTTACTTCATGATTTTTTTGTGTTTGGTTTCTACACAGGTCATAAGTTTAAAAAATTAACCAGATTTAATTTTGGTTCTTTTTTAGATTCTTTTTTAAAACTTGAGGTTTTTTTTTCAATTTCATCATTTTGACATTAAGTTTTTAGATCTTGATATTTATATTTTTCTCTCTTTCATTTCTATGAAATTATCTTAATTTTATATCTTAAATTAAATCGTAAGTTAGTTAAATTAATTCGAGTTTTTTTTAACATAAGTTTTAATTGTTTTTTTTTTAATTTTGTTTTTAATCATTTAGTTTGCTTACGTTTGTTATTTTGTTCTTTATTCAATTGCTTTGCTTTTGTATGATGTTATATTAATCTCTTGACTAGACTATAAACTTGACATGTCGACTTAAGTTAAATTTTCTTTTAATCTTTTTTTTTATTCATTTCATCCATCTAATTTACTAGTAAATGGGTTTTATTTTTTTATTTTCTCTTTATAAGATTTTCATATTCTTATTTTTTTGTTTTATTATCAAATATAATTATTATAACCTTCTAAGAATAATTAGAAAATACATTTCTATAATATTGAAAAGCTTTTTTTCTAATTAGTTATTGTATTTTTATTCATGTTATTTTTTTTAATGATATTATTAAATTAGCTAAATTTATTCAAATAAGTAACTCCATCTCGTAAACTCTATCATCGTTTAGAATTTTATTTTTTATATATTCTAGTTACTTACTGCTTATATTCCCATAGTTGTTGAATAATCAGGCACTCACCAACTCGAATCCTGCTAGAAAGGCGTGCTAACCCAAAATCCTCACGCTCTGAAAAAGGAAGAGTAAAGAATCCCCCCTGCTCAATATACGAAGTTATGACTATTAAAATACAAAATTTGGACTGAAAGCTATTCTTCTGACACCGCCCTGTTTACTGAATAACACAATAAAGCAGTTGATAGGGCTGTTTTGTCTATTGATAAAGTCTTGAGAAATTTGGTCACTCGGATTGCAGAATTTACAGCTTCTGAATCAAAGAACAAAAAAATTCTTACACACTGCAGCGTAAATGAAATAATTCATTGAACCCTCGAGAAGTCTACAACGGCTGCAGTTCTTGCTCAGTAACTACTGCATCGACTGGTTTGTATGGATTCAATGCTAGTGGTCTGTGTCTCCATATAAACCACATTCCAAAAGCTGATAATCCAAAAATAAACGTAACAGCACTGGCTAAAACCACCAGCAAAAAATGTTGCTGCCACCAGGTCCTGCATAATATGATAAGATCACAATGTCTACAGAATACCATGAGGCACGAGCCATATCAAAACGTATTAAGGTCTAAACGCTTAAAAGGACCACTAGAGGGAAAAGAATCCAACAGTAGTGAACGCTGAGAACTCTAAGACTCAAGGAAAGAAGCAAGCAATGACCCGTAAGGTCCTTCAGCAACTTCCGTATTAAAAGTATTTATAAATGAGAAGAGCATAACTTTTCTTCTTCTTCTTCTTTATTTATTTATTTTTTTAACAAAAAGGGAAAACCATAACTCTCGTGATTGTATATACATCTTCAAGAACCATGAAATAAAATTTTACATACGAGGACACCACTCAATGCTATATGACATGGTGAGTTGAACACAAGTCACTAAAATGAACCCAGTTAATAAATAAATAAAAAATGAAGCAAAACCAATCATAAACCAAGTGAAGTGGGGAAAGCTGTCAACAAAATAAAAAATAACCTACCATTTTGCTGAAGCCTTGATTTCCCAGTTAATCAAATGATAACTTCCAAATGTATCTGGAAGGTGCATGTGGTATTCAGCAACACGGGCAATTATGCTCTGTTGGTAAAACCAAAAACATCAAGCAAACAGTTCTAATTTTAGGCATAGTCATTAGATGTACTAACATACAAACAAACTTACAAGAGCAGTGACATTGGAAATGCAGTCAGCAGAACCGGAAGGGACTACAGCCCATTCAATGTACGAAGCATTTCCTTTTTCCATAGAATTCAGAATATAGACCTGAAATCATGCACCTAAAATTATTGGCCTCC
Organism: Populus ilicifolia; assembly: GCA_015708895.1. Classification (NCBI taxonomy): domain Eukaryota; kingdom Viridiplantae; phylum Streptophyta; class Magnoliopsida; order Malpighiales; family Salicaceae; genus Populus; species Populus ilicifolia. Next base: position 90,716 of record SRLM01002846.1, read on the forward strand.
TAAAGCAAACCTCAGCAAAGCCAGTATGAACTACAAAGTTGCTTTTTAACTAACTTCTTTTTCCCTATTGAGAAGATGATTATATACTCCCATATTATTTGCATCTACATCAATGAAGCAATAAACCTGCATTGCATTCCAATACAATACTTGTCTAACCTGTGAACTGTTAATGCCTAACTCCTGAGCAATGGATTCAGCAAGTTCTGAAATGTGAAGCTTCAGGTCTGAGTAGTTGACATTCAACATCATTTCAAAAGTTACTTGTCCAATTTTCTTTTCATCTGTCCATGGAAGTAAATCATTAAATATGACCAGAAAGCATCTTGATTGAGCTATCATAACAGACCATAAGAGTAAACATGATTTGTTGAAGAGTCAACAAGTGTATCTAGTATAACTTCAGAATCTTGGAACCTAATTCATCTCAACCGAAAATATAGAGTGAGGATTTAGAGCACATGCTTTAGACTTGGGGACAGTTCTCTGTAAATGTTCTTTTACGTTTCACAGTTGGCCCAATTCAAACCAATATTTCATGGCATGAAACTTAACCCTGTTCCAGGAGCCTGCTGAGTATGGTTTATTTCAAGTACTTACCATCATCTTTTTTAACATAAAATGGATTATTTATTCTATACATATTATGTAAGCAAACAAAGAACATATAATGCATTTTGACTTTGTTTGAGTAAAAATATGAGTGAAGAATTAAAAAGCATTTTGACTAAACTTGTGTAAGAAAAACACGGGACAAAATTTTGATTTCATTTGTGTAGAAAAACACGGGGGCAAAAACAAAATTTCTTCACTCAATGATCATGACTTAAATTGGAACAAAATCTAAAATATGACAAAAAATAATAAAACAAAATAAAATAAAGGTTGTTTACAATAGTGTTAAACAGATTTTTATATATATAATATATCAGAAATAAATTATGAAATGAAACTTTTGAAACATGACTTAAAGATACATGATTTCTACTCATTGATCATGACTCAATATGGAATAAAAACAAAATTATGACTTTAAGTTGTTTACAACATTGCTGTGAAAATGATTTCATAGACATAATTCTTAGAGCTAATATGTGAAAAGTAGCGTTTTAAATAACTCAAAAGCACTCACAAGTTACACCAAATTGGCTGTAAGGATACACAGTCAATGAAGCCTAAAAGTATATCTTTACTAAATGACGAATATGGTGAAAGAAGATAACAGAAGACCAACTTGCCATGACAAATCCAAATGCTTTGGCTTATAGAAAAAAAAAAGTTTGAAATTGTAAAATTTCCTTAAATAAAAATTCAAGAAATCTGATGTGTTTGAAATTGAACAAATGGTAACAACCATGCATGGATTTGCAGGAAAAGTTTCATTTCATCTGAGCCCACGATGACTGAAACTCTGCTGAAGTGCTAGGATATTGAACCAGTCATGAAAGTTATGCTACTTAAGCCACCAGAACCAGAGTAGTTCCAATAGGTGTGAGCACAAAAAGGCACATGTTCATACAATGATTTAAGTTCATTGCCAATATAGGAGTCGCTCAGAGATCTGGAACTTGACATACCTGGAAGACCATAATGTTTTTGGTCACTAGGAGCCATGGAAGGTGGCATTTCTGTATTTGAGTTATTTCCATTTGAAGATGAAGGTGCTGGGGGTGGTGCACCATCTACATTAAGTCTTTCCCATAATTCCGAACAATTAGTCTTCCAAAAACCAATCTTTGAATTTTCACGATCATACAAGACAAGAGTATTCCGGACAACAATTCCTGTTACAAACAAAAGTTCACAAGCAACACAACTCAGGACTAGAAAAATACCTCAAGAATACATTGCAGCATATTGCTGATGGAAAATAAAAGGGCAAATTTTCAAACAGAGAGCATAATATAATAAAACATCAAAACTCATGCTCAGCAATTTTGCATACCTCCTAGAAGAGTGGTTGGGTCCTTTCCATTTTGGAATATACCCAAACAATATGCACCAAGCACTTTTGAATGCTACGAAAAAACAAAGTGAATAGAATAAGGACTCAATCAGTAACTATAAATAAAATAGCATAGTGAGTGAGATCAGAGAAAAGAAAAGGAACAAGGAAACATGCAGCTTTTTACAGGATATATACGTCCCCCAACCATTCTCAAAGAAAAATTCTAGAAAAACCAATTACGCACTCGGAATAAATAATTTTCTGGTGACAGTAACAACTTCTGCCCATTTCCAAATACCATCTCAACCGCTGGAAAGGAGCTTGACAGTTGGGAAATATCACTGGAGAGAAAATCATTTACCACTGTTAACAACACAACAGTGATGACATAAAATTCCAGTGATGAACTTAAGCTACAACCTTCTATTTATCTAAATGCAATACCTTCCAGCACCAGAAAAGCAAATGTCATTATAATTTGGATCAGGCCCATGGATGGGCTTTAAGGAATGAAGCTCCTTCATAATCTGCATGCCCATCTCAAAAGATGGTAACAACGAACACAATATTAGGAACAACTACAAGAGCAAGGAATCACAAATTGATGCACTATATCATTAATAGTCTATCAAACTAATCTGCTTTATTCAGTACACATTCATTGTGAAATCAGAGGTATCAAAAGTATATTTCATGGGAACGCGGAGGATAAGAGAAAGAAGATGAGACTTAAAGTAAATGCTTAGCAATCATTCCTTGAAATATATGGATTAAGAATTTAAGAATAATTATGTTGACCTTCGACCAACCTTGTTTAGGAGAGACAATAAACATATCTTGGCATTTGATCAAAATTTTTCTTAAATTGTATGATTACCAGAAACACATCTAAAAATCAAAATAACATAATTCAGAAACTTGCTACTCGTTGGCTGCATCAATTTCGGTGATATATATTGCCATAATATTAGATAGATGCAAATACTTCTTATTTTTGTTTGAATGCTATTCGATATCCACCATTCATTACCAATGTCAAGGAGAAATAGCAGGCAGCTCATTCAACCTTATCATGTTATTTAGCATAGAGAAAAATGATTCTCCAACAGGATATTGTTGTGAAACAAAGTTCCACTAAAGTTCTGTACAAAAAGAGCCAAAAAAGAAATAAAGGGTAAAACTTAAAGAAAAGTAGCTTACAGCATCCTTAAATGACACGAAAGCTGCTTCTGGAAGGTAAGCATAAGTTGTACCACTATCCAGGACAGTTCCATGTTTTCCATCAAACACTGTAGGATTTAGAGGCAATGGCTTTCCCGCAACATGTATCTCCTTCAGATCAATGTTGTAATATGGACTGTTGCCATCCCGAAACTAGAGTAAATAAGGGAGAAGTGCCAAATGTATTTGTTAGGAAAGTTTGAAAGGTGTTATACCTCTAAGACAAAAAATCTTTAACAACACACCTGCGCACTGGGTCAGACTGGCTAAAAACCATGTTTGAAGGGGGCGATATACCACCAAGAACCATCGCACCTCCACCAATTCCCATTCCACCATAACATAATGAGAATGAATCGGTAATCACACCTTTATCAACAAGATGATCCACAATACTAAGATCCCCACGACCCAGTCCCATTATGCCATCAGCATGCTGACTGTAAAGGTCACCAGTTTCCATATTTTCACAACCAAAAACAGCACGTTGTGGAGCAAGTGCACTTAGATTGCCAAAGGATATAATGTCCTCACCAAGAACGCCACTGCTAGTACTCATTTCAGCATATTGTCTCTCATAAACACATTGTTGCTTTTCATCGTCGCAATTGCAATCTATATTACACTTTACAGATTGGTAAGTGCTTGACAAATCTGGTTGAAACTTTGGATCCTGGTGAAAGATAACAAAAATAGCAAAGAAAAAACCTTTATTAATGAAGAATAGGAACATTTCCAGCGTTACAGAAGCATGTTGGACAATAAGTCATCCTCCAAAACGATGAAAGCAAAAGAAAGGAGAGGAAAACTATATTATCCCACAACGATTCTGTCAGCATGTTTTACACGCAGGTCCTTAAAAAGATTCCTGCCCATTAATGTCAACTAACTATACCACTGCACTGATGGCACAAGACCATCAAGTCTTACAACGCTCTTACTCCTCTCATTCAAATTGAATTATGCTCATAGTTTTTCACTAGATCTCGCGTTATTTAATTGATACTTCCAGCACAAAAACATTTTTTTGTTTCTCAAATTTAATAAAAATTAAAAGATACCTGGTGCCTGCCGCACTGCTCACAAGAAGAACATGGAACGTAAGTAACACTACTGCCTGTATCAACAATCAGCGCAAATCTCTGTGGCGGCGTCCCGATCCATAGCCTTGTTGTATAATACCCGTTGATAAGGAGATCATCGTGGAGTCTCATGCGCGCGTTGGGCGGAGCATTAGCATTGGATCTCTGGAGAAGGCGACGCGTACTGGAGAATTTTGTACACGGATTTGGAGGAGATAGAAAGAGTGGTAATATCATGGCAGAGCGGGAACTGTCGAGGACGAAGGTGGTTCCATTGGAAGAGACGCCGTGTGCGGTGGTGGTGATGTAATAATAATAATAAAATTGAATGAAAAGGACGGTGAGTTGAATCAGTCGCGCCATGAGTGAGTGAAAGAGTGAGTTGGAGATGAGTGAAGAATACGGTTCCAGCTCAAGCGACGGAGAGGAGAGGGGAGGAGGGTGTGTCGGAAGGAGGGCAGCGTCGAATGCGTGAATTGAAATAATATTTATATTTATATTTATTTAACCTTCAAAAACTGGCGAAGTCTTTCTGGTACAGAGGAGCTATCTCTCTTCCCAAGATGACACCTCTTTCTTCTGGTTTTAAATTCTCACCTAAGTTTCAATTAAGCCACTAAAGAATGTTTTGTCTCAATTTGGTTCCCACAATATTAAAAATAAATCCTCATTTTGGTTTATCCGTGCAGTAACGAATTGGTTATGAAATTTCTAAACCTTCACAACTCAATACCTGTTCGAGAATCCTTGTAGATAGTTCAAAGCTACAAAAATGGACACGTTACACGAGGTTTTTTTTTTTTTTTAATATTATCATAGCTGAAGAATATGTTTAGTACTGCGGTATAATAAATATTATAGTTATGATTTAAAAAAATTATTTTATAAAAAATATTTTTAGTTGAGGTTGGTTTGAAAAAATAGATGTTTAGTTAAAACTGTGGTTAAAATTAAAATCAAAGAAAAAATAATTTAATATATTTGATTAAAAAAACTTTTGAAATTGAAGTTATAAAATAATTTTTTAAAATATATATTAATATTGATGATTTTAAATTTAACTATTATATAATTAATTACTCCTATTATATCATGAAATAAATAATTCTTTATATAAAATATTTTTTTATTTTATTAAANTTAACATAAACCGTGAATAAAAAGCAGTATTTATTTACTTTTTATTAATTGTGTTTTAACCGTAAAAATTATGTAAAACACAATAAAAATTGTGTGGGGTCCATATACAATAAATCAATTTTTTTCTTTACCAAACAGCTATAAACTGCGTTTTAATTAAAACGCAGCCGTAGCTGCGTAAACAAATACCATCTAAATATAAATTAAAAATAATAGATAAAGACACTTCTGCAGTATAAAACATTGCAACAACAAAAATATGATTGATTTAACAAAAATACTTACGCAATATTGGACTAAAATGTTTTTGAATATAAAAATAATATTTAGAATATATAAAATTATTATTTAGTATTGTTATTAATATATCAAATTTAAAACCTTTTAACCCATTTATTTGCATACTTCATATTTCAAATTAAATTATATATAAATTATTTTAATATATTCCATTTAACTTGACATATTTAAATAAAATTTGGATAGCTAATAAAAACATAGTTTGGCTTAAGAAAATATTCACAATGACATTTAAAAAAATATTAAAAAGATAACATATTGGATCGATTCGAGAGGTTTAAAGAGGCTTTTAATGAACTTCTTCAAGATACATAAGTTAAGATGGACTTCAAGAAGGTAATAAATATTGAAGAGCAAGCCTTTATCAATCTAATAATTCATCAAGAAAGGATTGTTGGTGGAACCAGGGCCATTATACAATAATTGAGATAAGAAGACTCAAATTAGGATTATAATTGGAGCTACAAGTTGAATTTAGATGCGATTCTATTGGGGATGAAAATTAAACTTTTATACCTTTTCAATGATATATGACACGTCTTCTAATGAATTAAGATAAGAGAGAACTATTTATTTGAAGTTGGAATTTAATGCTGTCATCAAATTATGAGAAAAATTAACATTGTGTTATTTTAATTAGTTAGGCTATTGATTTATCTTTGTTTTGTGCGGCAACATTTGTTTAAGCTTCATAAGTGTTTATTTTATTTATTTTAATTAGTTAGACTAGTTTTAGCTTGGTTTAGGTATTATTTAAATTAGGTTTATATGTAATAATTAGTACTTAAAAGTGTATTTTTATCAAAGATTTATATCAATATTTTGCACTTGAAGTATTAATAACTCTTTAACTAAAGCATGTTTTATAATAACCAGTTTGATACTATAAGATATCTTTAATTTATGGTAAATATTCATTTTAAATGCATTTCTATCACATAAATCAAAGTATTGATTGTTGAGTTCAACTATTAAAATTAAGAAGACAAAAGGAGGATAAAGGTTAGAAAAGATATATTGGTTCAGTCCAAATTGGAACACTGTTCAATCATTAAATCATATTTGGAGCTGTAGATCTTGAATTTCAATTTGGTTTATGTGGCTAGAAAGCTAAGACATAGGCCTAAAACATTCATGAAAATGCAAGACTCAATTCTATTGTTTGGAATTTTAAATTTTAAGAACAACGAAGAAGTCCGAATATGTCCTACAACCTAAAAACTATTTAGTATTCAGCCCATATCTTGAGTTCTAGAAACTCAAATGACTCAAGTTTGTTCAAATTTTGATGTTAACAATGATGTTTTGTTCAAATAAAAAGATAAGGATTGTCATCAAGTCAAGATGTGGCCACTTACTCAATAATTAGTCAACAAATCAATAGTTTCTAATTTTAAAGGATTATCATCAAGTCAAGATGTGGCTACTTACTCAATAATTAGTCAACAAATCAATAGTTTCTAATTTTAACTTATACAAGGAGGCATTTTCCATATACTTAGGCATCTTGATTTTCATATTAAAATTATGCTATTGTTCTCTCTTTATTATAATGCTTAAGTTTTGCTTATATTAATATCTTATTTATGCTTTTCATTTCTTTTCCTTTCTTTAGTTAACTTTTATCTTATTTATGTTCTTATCTTGTTTATTCATGTTTCTCTCTTTTATTATGTTTAGTAAGCTTATTATATTAAGGTGAAAAGTTTACACTAATAACGTAAAAATAAGTATATTATAAACTTAATATGGAACTTAATGTTTGATACTAATATGTTTTGTATTTGTTATCTTGTTCACTTTTAATACTTTGCTTGTTAAATGATTAATCTAGATTTATGTTGTATAATACATTTAGTACAACAAATACTTGGCACTTTTATAGCTCAACTATATGGTATGACCAATATTTGTACTATGAAAGAAACTTGATTTGTTGTTAATATAAGTTATAATCATGAATATTTAACAACATTTACAAGTATTAACATTATTCAAATAAGATAACTAATGTAATCATGATAACAAATTACAATCTGATTATAACTTTCTTTGTGTGTGGTTTTCAGTTGAGTAATAAAAAAAGTTTATACTATATTTATTTGAAATATCATTAATGGATTCTCTAATCTTAACAATTATTTTTATCATTGTTTGATTTTGACATTAATCTTACATCTTAAAATCCTCTGTAAATCATCATCATCATCATCATTATTATTATTTATAATTTATACAGTTAACCTTTCTATATTTTGATCCTGGTCTTACTAAATTATTTATTACTTCAATACTCTTACACTTAAAAGAAAACATCAATCTTGTGGTCGTGTTAAGTTTTTAGCGTCGTTGTTGGGGAGGTAAATTCTTGTATAAATTATAATATTTGTTTTATTTTTTTATTTTTTTTCTTATATCAAACTTTTTTTCATTTATTTTATTTTCTTCTTCCTTTTATTCTATTCCTACAAGTATATGAGAATTTGGTCACGTATATTAAGTGATAGATTTTGTAAGGTATCCTCATCATTTTCAAAAAATATGGCTGAAGAAGATACCTAGTCACTTTATAATAAGTATAATAAGAATAATCGTGTTAGAACACTTAGAGATCATATGAATCCAATAAGAACAAGTGCACCCTCATGTATATTTTTTTTTCTTGATGCATCTCATTTCAATTTTAAGCTAGATATTATTCAACTTTTATCTTCTTTTCATGACTTATCTTTAGAAAATTCATACTTGCATTTAAGAAAATTTAAGGAGGTCTGTAACACTTATAATAACTTAAATTGTAGCATGAACAACATCAAATTAAAGCTTTTTTCTTTTTTATTAAAAGATAAAGCTAAAACATGGTTGCAACATCTTAGGTTTGGATCCATTTGTGCTTGGGATGAAACGCAACAATAATTTTTAACAAGTTTTTTCTCTTCTCACAGAACAAATTTTTTTCAAAAAGACAAATCACCATTTTCGCTCAAAAACCAAGAGAAACATTTTACCACTATTAGGATAGGTATCGAGACTTGCTTAATAATTGCCCTCAACATGGTTTTGAAGCATGGAGATTAGTTTCATATTTTTATGAAGGATTAACACCTAAAAATAGGTAAATAGTGAAATTAATGTGCAATGAAACTTTTAAAGATAAAGAATCTAATGAAACAATAGAGTACCTAGACTTGTTAGCTAAAAATGCTTAAAATTAGGAAACTACTAACACTTATAAGGCACATAGTAAAACTCATCCTCATACATCTAGTAGAGGTATGTACAATGAGACGACCAAAAGATTAATGTCTTATCACACGTGTAGGAGTGTCAAAGTAAAAATTAACTTGGCAAGACTAGGGTCGAATCATTAGGAGGTTAACTATATAAATAATAAATAACAATAATAATAACAATAATAAAGAGAGCTTTGAGATGCGATATTGATATAAGAATTAAACAATGATAAAAACAATTGTTAAGGTTAGCGAATCCACTAATGGTATTTTAAACAAATATAGTATAAACTCTTATTACTCAACTAGAAACCACATACAAAGAAGGTTCCAATCAGATTATAAATTGTTAACATGATTACATTAGTTATCTTATTCGAATAATGCTAATACTTGTAAATGTTGTTAGTTATTCATGATTATAACTTATATTAACAACAAATTCACAAGTGTTAGTTATACCATATGGTTGGGCTATGAAAGTGCTAAATATTTGTTAGACCAAGTATTATACAACATAAATCTAGATTAGCCATTTAACAAATAAAGTATTAATAGTGAATAAATAATAAATACAAAACATGTTAACATCAAACATTGAAGTCCATATTAAGTTTATACTATACTTATTCTTATACCATTAGTGTAACCTTTTCACCTTGAGATAATAAATTTAACTAACATAATAAAAAAGAGAAACATAAATAAATAAGATAAGAATATAAATAAGATAAAAGTTAACTAAATAAAGGAAAGGAAATGAAAGGTATAAACAAGAGACTAATATAAATAAAAGTAAGCATTACAATAAAGAGAGAGTAAGAATATGATCTTGATATGAAAACCAAGATGCCTAAATGCATGACAGATGCATCCTTTTATAGGCAAAAATTAGAAACTATTGATTTGTTGAGTAGGTGACCACAACTTGACTTGGTGACAATCCTTATCTTCTTGTCTGAACAAAACATCATTGATAATATCAGAATTTGAGTCAACCTTACCATGAAAGTTGTAGAAAATTGACCTAATTTTTCATGGAAAAAAAAATTAAGGTCATTTACTTGAGATATGGACTGAACAATAAATAGTGTGTGGGCTGCAGGGTAGATTTGGACTTCTCTGTTGTTGCTAAGATTTGGACATCCAAACAATAGAGTTGAGTTGCCTTCCTCATTAATATTTTAGGCCTATATCTTAGCTTTCCATCCATATAAAACATATGTTGCGATGTCACAGTCGCACAAATTAATTATCCTAGCTTAAAACACAACATACAAGATAATATAGAGCAAGCAAGGGGTCGATCCTATGAGGAAGGTTCAAGTCATATTTTTATGCTAGATGATATGCAACTTAAGGGGGTTTTGGACATTATCTAAGCTAAAACAAAAGAAATTAGAAAAATATCAAGCAAAATTAAATAAAATTAGAATATTATTAAGAGAACAAACCTTGGTCACAAGCACACATCCACCTACAAAAATCAGAACTGATCATGGAAATGAAACATCAATTTATATTATGAATATTTGTCTTTTCTTAACATTGGTTAGTTAATGGATCTGCTGTATAACTAACCCTAACCATCAAACAACCATGGTGTTTGCACTAATAATTTAATTCAATGCCAACTTTAAGAACTAGATAAGTTGATTAATCAAGAAAACATAACTGTTTGCAGTCTATATTTGATTTGATTGAATGTTCTCCCTTAAATTAATAACGTATATTTACCATAATTATTAAACTCAGTTACTTTGCAAGTTCATATACCACAACTCTAGTTTTGATATCAAATTTAGCAATAGATTGTCTACAATAATAACTTAGATTCCACTATAACAATTAAAATAAATAAGCATAGGAAAAAAAAGTATAAAAGAACAAACATATTCATCATAAACTAAAAAGAAAAGGTAAAATAAATCTCACAGTTCTTAAAATCTGAAGGTTTCCATGTCCTTGCAACCAAGAAAAATTGTTTAGCTTTACATGTTTGTTGAACAACTAATCAAAAAGAAGAAGAAATGCATAATTTCAAGTTTCTTAGAGGAGGGGGCATTTTTCTCCTCTTAGCTAGCTCCCACCCGTTTCTTCTCTTATTCTTTTTATATTCTAGAAAACCCTAGTCTCTATTTTATAAAATAGTTCTCCCTTAAGTAGACAGTTTACATTTAAGTATTTCAATAACTCTTTTCCTAAAAAAAAAGAAATAGCCTTGTATGAAATCTTTAAGCTTTGATTTGGAGCTAAATTGCTGAAATGAAAACTTAGATATCAATTTAGATGCTTCAGAATGTAATTTTGACTCATTTCTTCACGAAACCTATTTGCTGGCAGAATTTAGTTATCATCCTTAAAAAATCATATCTCCCTCATATGACATTTTTTTTAGATGAAAATTTAAGCATTTATACATCTTTGAGTCAAGAATCTAACATAATTAATTTTACATCAATTGGACTTTTATAGCTCCATATATTCAAGTCAAAATGGTTAAAGGTCAATATTGGTAGATTATGAGATTTGAATTTGAAAGTTGTGATTTCCATGCTCTTCTTTATTTTATTTTCTTGCCTTAAATGTCTAGAAAGGTATGGATGTTAACTTTTTAGTGCCACTAGAATCACTTTATTTTGACCTCTAGAGCTTATGCTCTGCACAAAATATTGACTGAAGGTCAAATCTACCAATTACCTCAAATTTATTTCTTTTTGCATTTTTCATTCAAAAGTGCATTCAAAACTTACAACAACGAATATCAAGGCATTTTATATATATAACATAGGCAAAATACTAGTTAAAATGGGTGAAACTATCGAATAATATGGTTGAATCAAATACCTCTACACTTAGCTCTTTCTTGTTCTTGAGAAAAGATATATAAAATCAAATTGAAGTTAAATTAAATCAAATCACTATAACGAATCTCCTAATCTCCCATCAATATCCAAGAATATATGCATTTTAAACAAGAACACAATTAAGAAGGATAAAGAGTATAAATTTTCATGAATTTATTTACATGCAAACTTCAAAACTCAATTAATCATTGTGATTTAAATGAAATTTATGACATGCCAAAGTGATAGGTCCTCTCATTGATATACACTCCAACACTCACATGTTTAAGGCATATATGTTTAAATATCTCAAATTCAATTAATGAATATGTCCTACCATAAGCTTGCTCTTCAATCTCATCTCCATTACTAATATATTACAAATAATGCATGAATGAAAATGTCTTATTTTCCGATTGTAATAAGGCTAAGGTTAAGGTGAGGTAAAAGAGAGTAAAATAAAAGGTTTAAACCAAATAAAGTAGAGCATTCTAAAAAATGATATTTCAAATAAGATATTCCATCAAAGCACATAAATTTTTCATCTTTAATCACCAATGCTTAACTTTTGTTGATTTCAAGCTTTTTCAACATAAAATCTTAAGAACATAAAGGAAAATTTTCTTTTTCTTTTTCTTTTTCTTTTTTCCTTTTCCTTTTCTTTTTTTTTCTTATTTTTGCCTATCTTTTTATCAAACATTACTTCTTCTTTCTTTTCACATAATTTCTAACCATAATTTCATGAAATATCACAAGTATAAGCTTTACTAATCTTTGGCCAGGGGAAAAGGAAAACATATATAAAATTAAGGCTTATACATGGGGAAAGCAAAGAAAAGATAAACAAGCTCAAAAAGAGCTCACTAAGAATAAAATATGCTTTAAGTTGGCTTTTTGGCTCAAGTGGTTAAAATTCCTAATGTCTTTATCATCTTCATGTATATGTGAATGCAAATGTAATCTTAACAAGACATGAAGCAAGTTCTAGAGATACATGCCATTAAAAAAATGCACAATTATATATAATACTCACATTCTCATAAACCAATAGGAGTTTAGAAGATAAAACATAAAAATTTGTTTTTTTTAAACAAAAAAACCAAAATAAAAAAACCAACATTTTCCTAATACCCCCCACACTTAAAACAAAATTGTCCTCAATATTGAAATAAAAGAAAAGGAATATAGGAGAATGAAAAAATAAAGTAAAATACAAAAAACAAAAGATAAGGGAAAAAAAAGCAAATCTATTTTTTATTCTCTTTTTGTGCTAGGTTGCCTCTTAATAAGCGTTGTTGTTTTATGTCATTGGCTCGACATGTTGTATGCTCATTCTTCATAGATTGGTTCAGCTAACTTCACATAAGTGGTGAGTTCTACTGTCTAACCTTTATAGAAAGGTTTCAAGCGATGCCTATTGACCTTGAGTACTTTGTTGGTTTCTAAACTTGTAATTTCAATTACATTATAAGGAAAAATATTAGAAACAAAAATGGATCCAATCCAATAAGAGCGTAACTTTCCAGGAAAAAGTTTCAAACGCAAAAAATAAATACGGACATTGTCTCCAAGATGAAACTCCTTTCTTGTAAGCATTTGATCATGGAGACTTTTATTCTTTTTTTTTTATATATAAATCCTTGCATTCTCATAAGCATCATTTTGTATTTCTTCCAACATAATTCCAATCTTTTTGGGTACCAAAAGGATAGGCACCACCCATTCACTATCTGTGATAGGGTAAATGACTCGTGCATAATAAAGGACAATTTGCAAAGCTTCTAAGTCATGCACATTTCAGGGAACACATATATGCCTATCCATCTCTTTTATCTTGGTAAAATTATAACTATAGCTCAAAGCTATGCTTAATCGTTCCTTACTATCAAAATCACAAACTTGCTATATACACTTATCAACTTAGTCGTAACATGTGATAAAATAAACATTGCTATAAGGATATGTCATTGCATCATGAAAAATAAATTTAATATTTTCATATTTTACTTGCATAGACAAAGTATTATTACTACAATCAATCTTTGTATTTGTAGTTTTCAAGAATGGTCTCCCAAATAATATAAGAGTGCTATTTGATGAATCACAAGAATCATGTTCCATATCAAGAATATAAAAGTCGTATTGAATGATTAAACTATTAATTTTCTCTAAAACATCTTCTATCACACCAAGTAGGTAAACAAAACTATGATATGCAAGTTGTATTACAATGCTAGCTTTATTTAAAGGCTCAAGACTAAGAGAATCATAAACATGTTTGGGCATAACACTAATGGATGCACCTAAATCACACAAGACCCTTTTGAAACTAGCACTACTAATAATACATGAGATAGTAAATGCACTTAAGTCTTTTTACTTCAAAAGCATATTCTTTTGAACAACAGTAGATACAACTTCACCCATACTTACCATTTCATGACCTTTCAGTTTGAAAGCTTTCTTTGTATACATATGTCCTTCAAGAATTTGGCATACATCGGAATTTACTTCATATCATCAAGCAAAGGAATGTTGAGTTTTACTTTCTTGAAAATCTCTCAAATCTCTTTTCTTTGTCCTTTTTTATTGACTTAAAGAACTCATAGAAAAGGGTAAAATTGTTTTAAAACTAGAATTCATTAAGTGAGGAGTTACCTTTGGAGTGTTGGTCTTTGTTTTAGTTTGTGAAGAAGGAGGATGTTCATTCTTTATACTCAATTAAGTTTTTATCTCTTCTTCTTCCTCCATCTCAATTTGTTTCAACCTTTTCTCTTCAAATCCTTTCCCATTTTGGAGCATGATCGCACTAACATTCTATTTTAGATTCAATGCTTGGAAGGGTGATTGTCCATTCATTTGTGCTTCCAATTTCTTCATACTTGAAGTTACTTACCCTATTTGCTTCACTACATTGTGAATACTTGACCTTGTTTCCTGTTGAAAAGACATGATATTTTGTTGCAAGGTACAGTGTTAGAAGCCAAAGTTTCCATCATCTCATGAAGATCATCACTAGATGACAACCCCATAACATTGGAGTTTGTAAATGGAGGGGGTTGTCTTGTTTAATAGTTCTATTAGGGATGAAATCCATGGGGATGAAATTGTCAGCCTTGATTGCTTTGTTGAGGCTGGTTCCCATATCATAGGTTGGGATGATCTCTTTATCCAGGATTGTTGACACGACGAAAAGATTGATGTCTTCTCCCAAGTGCAGGAGTGTCGAAGTAATAAATAACCCGACAAGACCGGGGTCGAACCATAGGGAGGTTATTGTACAAATTATAAATAACAATAATACAACAACAACAATAATAACAATAACAACAA